>VXBQ01012987.1:171844-198851 GCA_013400175.1 Phainopepla nitens | reverse complement strand
AGAGGAGAGGAGAGGAGAGGAGAGGAGAGGAGAGGAGAATTGGGAGGAATTTACAACTGTCATCTAATTCAACTGCCTTACTTCAAGGCTGACCAAAAGTTACAGCATGACATTAAGGACACTCTCCAAATGCCTCTTAAACATTAAGACACATGAAGCATTGTTCACCTCTACAGGAGATCTTGCAAGGTTTCCCCACCCTCTGAGTAAGGAAATGTCTCTTCACAGCAACTCCAAACTCTATCTGATGGATGCAGCTTTGACCCATTCCCATGTGTCCTGGTATCAGGTACCCAGAAGAAGAGCTCAGCACCTCCCTCTCTACTTCAGTTTTTCAGGGAACTGTGAGGTCATCCCTCAGCCTCCTCTTCTCCAAACCAGACAAGTCCAGAGTCCTCAGACACTCCTCAGAGGACATGCCATCTGGCTCCTTCTCCAGCTTTGGTGCCCTTCTCAGGATAGGTTCATGTACCTTAACATCCTTTTTAAATGGTGCGGCCGGGAACCACATCGAGCCCCAGGGAACACCACGGGTCATCAGCCAGATGTAGCCTCATTCTTTGCAACTCACTGAGCCCTGCCCTTCAGCCAGTTCTTTACCCAGTGTACAATCTACTTGTTCATCTCACACTTGGACAACTTGACCAGAGGTTATTGGGAGGGACAGCATCAAAATCCAGAAAAACTGCACTCCCTGTCTTCTCTTCATCCACTTGGTAGGTGATCTAATCACAGAAGGATATCAAATTATTTAATATATAAAACATACAAATATGTATCATTGCTTACTATTATATTATTATATTAGTATATACTATATGGTTACAATAATTTAAATATATACATTTAAATAATATTTTTTCCTGGAACATACACATTTAGGCAATCATTGATCTCTTCTTTTAAAGACTTATATAAGGGTAATGTATATAGTACCTTGTGGCAGAAAACTCATGGTCCAAATGAACTAGCCATGGCAACACAGAAAAGACCTGTCAGTGCTGGTACATCTGGCTACAAAGGAATGTGGAGCTCATTTCACAGACACCTACCAGCACGATGCCTATGGTAAAGCAAACTGGACAGATTCAAAGAAGCAAAGCCGATGTCTCAGAACTGGACATAGTACCAACATTTTAGTCTGACCTCCAAAGCCTCCGACTACAACTGAGTAGTTGGCATTATCTGTCCTCTGCAAACTTGACAGTAGCAGGTGTCTTTGGGCTGCTTATACACATGCAGGTCAATCACACCAAGTCTACCAGAGCAATAACAGATGGATTATACTGGCAGCCAGTCTTGATCTCCCTGAGATAAGAGTAAATGAGTTTGGCCTCATTATGGAGGTTTAGCCTCTGGGTGATAATTGCTTGTTCAGAGGACTTTTCTTGCTTGCTCACTTAAGCCATGACCACACTGCAGGGACAGCTGACTAATACAGAATCAGATTGAAACTAGTTGCTGCTTAGTTGATTTGGCCCTTCTGTGAAACTTTCTCCTCCAAGAGATGCATGCTGGTAAGGAACTGTGTGCTTTGTTCAACTCAAAGCAGATATCTTTTAGATAATCCTCATTTTGAAATTCTCTTTTCAGGCACAGTAAGAACGGTAAACTGCCCCCACAGACTGGTTGTTTAGATCTTCAGTTATAAAACTTCTCCTTCTAGCTCATGCCCCACTGTGCTTATGCCTGGATTTAGGGCATTTGCCTTGTTTTGGGAGCAGCTCTTCCTCTCACAAAAGGACCAGAGAACTGCCTGCTCAGAATAAGACCAGCATGAGATTGATTGTTGAAAGGGAAACATATTTTGCCAGCAGACATTACTTGAAGGCCAGACAGAAGGTAAGAATTGTTAGCTAAGGAATGTATTCAAGTTAGAACTGAAGCCATGTCAATAGTTTATTTTGAAGTTTAATAGCTGAACCCAAACTCTTTCCCAAGTTTGTGTCCATTCTCTCACTGATTCAGAAAGAGAATTTTAATGTCTTTCATCTTCCAGAGTAATACTTTAGTCTTGTCGTGGGCTACACTATATTCATAAGTATTATTTTCTATCCCATTTCTGCTGTCTCAATCTGCAACAAACAGATAAATATTCATTTAGAGAGAACATGGAGATAGCTGTTCACGAGGAATCTGCTTGGAAGCAAGAAATACAAGTCCAAAATCCTGCTCTAAAACAGAACTCAATATTAGGCCCCAAGCTCCTGACACTTTAGAGCTTCAGTATTTCATTTGCTTTCAGCATTTCACTTGAGGAGGACTAGACTCCTATAGTTTACTGCTGAGACCCCCTAGGAGGATAAATGCAAAAACAAACCTCTTGCTGGTGTATTTCAATTCACTATACAGGGTCTGCTGCTCAGCTGGACAAGGCTGAAAGCCTGGGAAGATAATGAAAGTAAAAGTAATTTTTAGAGGGAAACTTTAAATGAATATTTCTGTGTATCCACTCTCTACACTCTGACTCCAGCATGGGGATTTTGAATAAGAAAGCACAGAAGTATACCAAGGATGCCGAAGAGCCAACTTCATTTTGGTCACTGAAGAAGAATGAGGCCTTTGAAAGTTCAAATGCTTTCTATGTAATTTTTCTTCATTCTCATTGAAAGGAGCAATGCAAAGAGCTGAGGAATGCAAAATTCAGTGGAAAGCAGATCAACAGAAAGAAGAAGTTGAATTCAAATCTATATTAAATATTTTCTGCTGAACCTGCAGATAAGGTATATTCAGGGAGGACTATTTTATTTGTGTAGATTGAAAAAACAATTCAGGAGCGTAGATGATCCACCTCATAAGGTGTCACCTGACAAGTTTTGGAGTTAATAATGTATGTCATTATAAATGATTTAAACAGAGGATGGAAAATAAAAATAAACCTACTGCCATGAATAAATGATCTATAATTCCTCAAGTTTGTGGAAGGTAGTTTCTTGTTCCAAATACTCAGTGACACAACAAGAAAAGATGTCCTCTTAGACTATATTTTTTTATGAGTAGAGAAGATGTAATGGTAGGTGACTGTCTTAGTCACCATCATCTCAAGATGGTTGAATTTGGAGCTTTTGATGTGATAAGCAAAAAGTTCAGCAGAATTGCTGTCTTGGATTTCAAGAGAGCAAATTCAAAGTTGGTCAGAGAGCCAGCATTGTCCCCTGTGAATCTACTTTGCAGGCTAAGGTATCCACATGTGCTGTTCAATTTTGAAGAACTACCTTTTAACAGCATAGGATCAGACAATCCTACTGTGTCCTAAGTGAAGGAAGCATGCCAGAATATCAGCTTGGCTGAACAGGGATCTCCTCTTGGAAGTCAAGAGAAAATATGAAATGTATGATCTTTGTAAGTGAGGTCAGGCTTTGCAGAAAGTTCACATATGGTCAATGCCCTGTGCCAGTCAGTGTTTAAGAGGCATTTGGACAATGCCCTTAACATTTGGTTATTCTTGAAGTGGTCAGGCAGTTAGACTAGATTATTTTTGTAGGTTCTTTTCCTGGCAAACTATTTCTTCCTGCACATCCCTTCTCTTATTCTTCCCCTCTCTCATTTCCCTACCAGTATGTGCTGAGTTAATCTCTGATGACTTTCCTCACAGCCCTGCACTACCAGAAGGGATTGAGTAGCCATAACCATGCCCCAGCCTAGGCATTGTCTTTGTCACCTCACGTGATAAAGGTATGAACTTCTGATGGGGCAGTGAGTTGTGGATCACCTTGAGATCATTCGACCATCTGCGCAAATTTGCAAGCACCAGGGGTGGAGTGCAGTTTTTTAAAGTCTTCTGTGCTTGTCCAGTTTCTCCAGGTTTCCTCAGGATGACTGAGATTGAGATTGAGATGGATTCCCACATCTCAAGGAGGACATGCTCCTGAGCTAAACGTTTAAAAATATTTTGGAGGTGAAAAATACCTATTCATTACCCATGGAATTTTATCCTCTTCTCATAGTTATTTTTAGAAATGCGTGAGCTGTTTCCCATGAGAAAACATACTAAACCACAAGAGCCAGAACAGCAGCACTCTCTCAGAGGGAAGGTCCATCTGGCCCATTACTCTGCCTCCAAAGTGGACAATCACCAATCTCTTAAACTGAGAGTAAGGGTAGTACAAGTCTACTTCTGTCAGGGTTTTGGGGGTGGGGGTCTCCCTCCCCTGGGACCCCCAGCCCCACCATGTACTGCCAAGGGCCATGGAGATGTGTCCCAGCTCTGCCTGTGACCTTTAGTCCCTGCCTGAACCTTGCTGTGGGTGTGCCCATCTCAGCCCCTGTCTCCCAGGTGGGCCTGGGACCTGCACTACAGAGAGCTGCTCTCTGGGGTGGAGCCATCAAACCTTGTCATGCAGAGCTCTGGGAATAATATAACTGTCTTGTTCTGTTCCATTCTATTCCCTAAACTCACCATGAGTCAAATAACAATAAGCCTGTTTCTTGCTTGAAGTTTCAAGGGGTTTTCACCTCCAAAAAAAAAACCCGCTTTAAAGGACATAGAGAGGTTACAAAGTAGAAATGGAATTTTATTTTAATTTTCTGGATTTGTTTCAGAGGTCCACATCCAAGGGGAGGAAGCTTTGTAGGCTCCCAGGGTAAGCCCCCAGGATGGGTCCTTGGGCCTGAAAGGTTGATCATTTTCAGACCTAAAATATTTGGCTCCACACCCAAAGTACAGCCAGGCAAAGAATAATTCTTCCAAATGGGGAAAATGCCTCACTGATGTTCTCATTGTCACATCCTCTTGTCCCACTGAAACCAAGGTGTTTGAATCCTCTATTAAACACACCCATTGGCCATGGTTATGCAGAATAATAAAGATGCTTCAGCCATGGCTTAAAACTTTCACACCTTATGACTTCAATCTTTCTAAAACATATTTGATTACTTTGATTAGTGCAAAGAAGTTAAAATCTTACCTAAAGCCCTAGAAAGTCTTTATTTCCTTTAGGATTTAGTATTTTGAGTCCTGAAAGAGTACAGAAGGTACTATTTTGTGCCATTTTGTAAGTTAGCACCAAAATGTATCTGTATATTCAGACTACATAAATAAAGGCATTTACACCCTATACATTCACTGTCTGATGTTTGGAACTTTGCAGAGATGTAGAAAGGATGCAGGATTTCCTCACCATTCCTTTCAGTGCACCAAGAGAAGTCTGCTACTAAACCACTTCTGGTGAGGTGTTCTTGGAAAGAAGTACAGAATTATTGTGTCTTCTTGACCAATTTTTTCCTTGCATTTTGATAGTTCTTTTCCTCCTTTGGCATTCATCAAGGATGAATGGAATCTTTGAAAAATTTCATCCATTCCATCCCATTCCATTCCATTCCATTCCATTCCATTCCATTCCATTCCATTCCATTCCATTCCATTCCATTCCATTCCATTCCATCTAGAATTACAGTACTCCAAAAGTATGTATTGTATTTATAATGCAATTGCTTTCCTTTAATCTGCCCTGCAATTTTCTAATATATTTTGCTCACATTGTAATGTCACTCTTAAAACAGCAATTATTGTGCATTACTAATTAAGCCCATTTAGCTATTATAAGAGTCATACTAGAAATGTGCCATTTTCCTCCTCAGCTCTCTCCGAAATGTTTCTTCAAGTCTTTGTTTTGAGACTATTTACTTTCATATGCTGTCCCTTCAAACATGTGCCAATTTGTGGTTGTTAACTCTCTTCTCTAACTTTTGATAAGTATCAACATGCATCTTTTTATGCATCCAGAATATACGATGAATGATTTATATTTTCATTGCGAATTTTTTCCATTATGCTTATTTAAACAGTTCATATGAAAATTCTACACATGAATCTTGTTAAGACTTTTTTTCACACAATCCATGTCAATTATTCCCTAACAACATATATGAAATAATAAACAATTGCTTGCTGTATTTCCTTAAGGAGATTTAGAAAGCTGTAGTCCCGATTCTGCAAAAGGTGAACATATAGGCTGATCTTAACGCTTAGCAATGCATAGAATTCTGCTGAAGGAGTTCCTTAAAGAGAAAGCATTTGTTGTTTTTTACAAATATATGGAATTCAGAGTAATTAAAGAAATTCACTGCACCCTCTATGTCCGTGTTTACATTGTTTCCATGAGGTACAGTTGCAAGAATATGGTACCTGGCTAAGGCATACAACCACCATTGTTTTGCTGTTCTATTTCAATTTACACTAAATAGTTTTGGCATTTGGCCTTTAGAAAATTGTGTTAGGTATAGAAGGCTTTGCAGGAACTGTTCTTTGCACAAATATATTGCAACCAGACAAGACCTGGGCTTGCTCCAAATGCCTTTGTTCCACTCATGGGTAGGGAAAGAAACAAGCTTTCTAAGCTTTCTATTCCTCTCCGGCAGACATGAATGAACTTTTAGTGCTGCAACTACTGGCAGAGGGTTTTTCTGTGGGCCCTGGTTGTGGACCTTTCCCATCTGGAGGAAAGATAAATTTGCAGTATAAGAGTTGTTCTAAGAATTCACCTCCACAACTCCACCACTAAAACCAGAAAAGGATTTTTTTTGGTAATTCTTGATGAATTTGAGACACATAGGAGGAAATTACAAACAATTTTTTACTCACTTTTCAGGATTTGACCAATGTGCCACTTGCTTGATTTTTTATATTAGTGACATTATTTTCCTTCTCTGTTTCATTTTAATGGCTAATCATTTCTTTCATAACCAAATAAAGAGATTGTTGTGGTTGAATAGCATCTCCTTCGAACGTGTTGCACCAATGCAGCATTTTCTAATTAATACTTTGTTCAGTGCTCCTCATTATAACATTTTGTTGTGCTTAACAGAAAAGACAATAATAAATTTTCCATCAGGAGAAATCTTTTGGTAAGTGCCAAAGCCATTTGTTTGCCCACAGCTGGGATGTGTTATAGTTTAGCCTTCAGAGGCGCCATGCCAGCAGAATCCTATGGAGACCTGGAATAGTTCATGTATATTATGTGCTGAGTATGCCATATACACATGGAAATTAATTGCTCATCCCCCCTCCCAAAAAAATAAATCTTGATTGCTCCTTTTCCAGATGAATTCAAAAAGCAAGAAAGCAAAATACCGAGAATTTCCACACGAGTGCCTGAAATCACCTTGTAATTGGGGCTGTAGTACAAGGTGCTGGCAAGCTCAAATACACTATGGAATGAAAAACAAACCAGAAGGTAAGATTTTGTGTCCCAGTATGACCATCGTGGTCATGTTTAGAACTCTGAGGGCTGTGCATTTTCATTCTGTTTGATAAATTGTTCTCTGCTTGACATAAAAATGCCTTTGTTTCTTTTCTGGCTTCTTTTTATTCCATTTGGAATCAAAGCAATAAATTTATTTTATTTTTATATTGAATATTAGGCTGTTTTGTGATTGCATCCAATGTAAAACTTGGTGCTTAGGCTTCAACATAATTTCCGCAAATAGCTATTTTTTATCTTACTACAAATGCAATTCTTTAGAAAAGCCATCTGGCCCACCCTAGGCATGATGTGCCAAACTTGGAGTGCGACAGAGTTGTGTTTGAAAGATAAATGAGTGAGTGTGTGCAGTCCTCTTAGAATTTCATCATCTGCAACTCCTGCTTAATATCCTCTTTCCCAATTGTTTTGATATTGGTATATCAAATATTTTTTCATCTGAGAAAATAAAAAAAAAAAGGTAGGATCTAGAGTCAAAGATTCATAGAATGGCCTAGGTTGGAAGGGACCTTAAAGATCATTTAGTTACAGCCCTCCTGCCATGCTCAGGGACAATTTCCACTAAACCATGTTGCTCAGGGCCCCATCCAACCTGACCTTGAACACTTCCAGGGATGGGACATATTTACAGCTGTCCTTTAAAAAAAAACAAACCCCAAACCCCCTTGTTCATTTGATAATCATAGCACTGGGACTCTTGACTGTCTTCTGTGCATTTGTAAGCCTCCAGCTTAAATAAGAGAGAGATCTCTTTCCTTAAAGTATCTGCCCTGTAAACTCAAAGATTTTCTTTTTATCAATTTTTGGGTGTTCAAGAACATTGCACATTCTGTGGTCCTAAGCATAGTTTTACTCTGTGACTCCTCCATCAGTGATTATTCTGTTTACAAGATACTGTATTTGAATGGAATAACTGAATTGTGGTTAAGGTAAATCATGGATCCCTTAAATTCTCATCTATTGAGTGATTTTTCAGGCATATAATTTCTCAAAAGACATTAATTGATCACATTGCTATAATTTATTTATCATGAAGAAGGATTTTCCTTGGAATCCATAGCATCTGAACATCTGTGCTCCTGGTGGGTGGCATTAGAGGGAAGATGGTGAGGAACTGAACTGAAGAGAGTGAAAAAATGTAGAAATAATCTATGCTGATAGAACACCATCAGAGTTCTGCTTGTGGTCTTCTGCTGCTTTTCTCTTCTTTTAAAAGTAGCATCTGTGTATTACATGAGAAATAAATGAATTAGTGTGCTATTTATTTTATTCTTTTGAAATAACGTGACAAGAATTAGTCTTCACAGCAAGACTGATATTCAGTACTTGCTATTTCCAAAAGAGCCCATAATTATCATTCCTGAGATGCAGCTACTGTAGCCAATTTGCAAATGATAGAAACAACAGAAAGAGTAGGGTCCCTCTTTTCAAGGTGTCATTTTCACTCCTACAGATTGGAGAGGAGCACATCTAGTCATTTTTGAAAACCAACTAGTTTTCTTATTTTGACTGCATATTTTTTTAAGCAGCTCACATTAGGAAGATTTGATCTGAATGATTTCCTCTTTTAAATACCCAGTGATGTTAAGAACAACAGCTGAGAATAGGGAATAGTCAGCTCTGAGCTGTCCATGGTATGAAACTGCCTGACTACGGAACTTAATGTCACCAAGTAAATCAGGAACTTTATGCATTTTTTGAATGTTCTTTTCATCATATGCTAAAACAGAAGGAAACAAGCGTGCAGAAGAAGAAATTGAAACTCAACAAGAAATGAGGATATGCTCACTACTTTTTTTTTTTTTAAAGGACATTTATTACCTTACCTTTAACTTCAAAGAGATAAAAGGAAGAATCACGACTGAGAGCAGCATGTTGTGCAAGGTTCAGTCACTGTAGGAATCTGGGGATCTTCCTCCTCCCTTGTTCATTCTTGTAACCAAAGATAAGGTTTCATTATATTATTTGAGCTAAGGGAAACAGAGTAAGAAAAGATTTATTTATTTTTATTTATTTAAATATTCTTTTATAGGGGGCAAGTAATTGCCAGTTACTCAGCGATTTGCATGTCAGAGCGAGGCCATGATCTTTTTGGCTGTATAAACAAATGTTGCAACAATGTTAATGCAAACCTAGGATTTCTCTTTTTCTTCAGTTTTAGTGGTAATTTTCCATTATTTATTCTAGAGCATATACTTTTAGGAAAAACTCATTCAAAAATGCTAGCATTGGTTTTCCTGGGGAAAAAAGCCAAAACAACAAAACAACAGAAAATTTGTATGAATTTGATTGCAAAAACGTCAGTCCATGATATCCATGATATCAGTTTATTTTTGTTTTGTTTTGTTTTGTTTTGTTTTGTTACCAGTAGTGGTTTGAAACTCTCTGGTAGAAAATTAATGAAAAACTATGAGATTCCTTGGTTGGGTAAACATTAATTCCAATGAGAGGATGTCTTTGGTATAGATTCTTACATACATACATTAGAGAATAAAATAAGAGTGCACATTTCTGAGACAGAAGTTTGCAGAAATAATTGGAAGGCGAAAAAAAAACCCTTTAAAATAAAATCAGCAGAAATTATGAAAAAATAGTTTAGGTACAGAGATGATGGGAGAAAACTTTGTCAACAATACCTGGAGTTCTTCCATTCACGGACGGAAGTGAATATGCAGTAATAAAAATTGCAAACTGCTAAAAACTTGTCTTAATTATAACACTGTAACTGTAATTTATAAAATGTTATCTACTTTGAAACATTTCTTGTGTTTACTAAGTACCCCTAGAATACATAAAAATAAAAAAATGATTAATAGTTATGATGTTATTCTTTCCCCAACTGTAGAATTAACCTCATCACTCTATTTGGACTGTGGGGTTTCCAGTATCACAGAAACAGGACTTGTGGAAATATTCAGAATACAGAACTTTCTTAAATGTAAATGCTGCTAACTGGCAGTATTTAACTCATAGAAAGGATTGCTCTATCTGGACTAATTATAATACTGCTTTATTGGAACTGCTCAGTGCTGAGTGCAGTTTCCCAAAGGAGGGTAATAGGCATCCCAAATGACTTTATGGATGAAGAAACTCAAGTGGGGCAAGTGAAACCATTTTCTCACATCTTAGAGCCAAAGCCAATAAACCACAAACTTACCCACTGGAAATTTGCAAATTATACTTAAAATCTCTCAGCAATGCTGGGGGACAGTTTGAAGTTTGCTATGGCAGCAATGAACTGTTTGAATGCCTTTGAAAGAATTCTCACAGCCTATAGAAAACTAGGAGCTAGGGCCACACTTCTGGCTCTTCTCTTTCCTTCTTATTGTTACACTGTATTAGCAAGCAATAATTAATCTTAAGAATTTCTTTTGCTGTTTTTAATGGCCGCAGTTCTCCAGAGAGCCTTGCAAACAACTATGGTATCTGTGTAATGACTGTGAGAAGGTATTAGTCCTTTCCATCTTGATTGAAGTAGGTAAATTCAGGGATATCTTTTACCAATTTGTGATTAGCAATTTATGATCAGTTATGATCCAAGCTATAGAGCACTTAGGAAGCTCTTCTTTTTGTCTTCTGACTGGCTATATCTGTATTTGTCAGATCCCTCTGTCCTGACAGCTCTACTTGTTCAACTGTAAAAGCTTTGATGGATGCGATACTGCCAAGAATGGAAATTATCACAAAGAAAAAGAACACTTAAGGGAAATTTAATGCTCAAACCATCGTGGCCAGTAGTCTGGTAAGGAGCTTGACTTACTGTTGAACACTTTTAGCGAGCTTAACTAATGAAAGCAGTCCTTACTGGAAAATAAATCCTGCTTGTGAATTACTCTGGATAATTATAGGTATTTATTTGGCCCCAGACCAAACAGATACCCTCACGGAAGACAAAACTGTGAATTTACCGTTTTCTTGCTCATAACACTACATGGCTCACGCGCCACCCCGTGGACAATCCTGGAAAATTTAGTATTTTTACTGCTCCTGGCAATTCATTCATATGCTCGCCTCGATCTGGGAGAAATTTCTCTGATCTTCCTTTTTTTTCCTGTCGGATTATGTGCATCAGTTCTTTGGTGCTGTAATAGCCTTAGAGGAAAAGTTGCTACAATGGGTAGAGAGCATGTCAAACATTTTGATTCTATAATGCCACAATGTTATGTGTCTTCTTTGATGTAGCAATGAGTTTCCTACATAAATGAAGCAGTTTTCTATGCACCCTTACTTAGTGCCAATGCTTTTCCTGATAGCACAACTTTTCACTGCTACTGTGTTAAAGTAGTTATAAGGAATTGGAGAATTACATTTGAAGATCTGAAACTTCCATTATGAGATTATTTTTATTGCCTTTCTTCCATGACAAACTTGTTAATAATACAAGCTAGATTATATTTTTCTCTACTGAAATTGATTAACTTTGAATTATTTTTTAATAAGAGGAAAAGAAGCCATCTTTAATGGAGAGCCACATTCTCTATTTCTTGAGAACATATGCCAATACTCTTATTGAGGGTGAGAACCATCTTCAAGGAATAACTAAAGTCAGCAGCGATATGGTGACAAAATCTGCTACTATCTGATTACTCTGGACTATGAAGTAGGAGATATTTCATATTTGTTGTTCAATGTTGTTGATATTACAGCCAGTGTTCTGCATAATTTTTATGTCTTAATAAATTTTCTTTTGAAATGAGAAAAAATAACTAGCATATGGTATATGAGACTTAATGCTTGTAATGAGAAAAAATGGGAGAAGTGGACAAAAGAAAAATTCACAATATTCATTTCAAAACACAGACATGGAGATGTCATAAATGGAACACAAAATTTTTGATCTCATTGTGATAGAATTCAATACCTATCCACTGGGAAGCATGAAGACAAAAGGTAAGTATGTGTTTTATAAATAGCAGTTTGAGAAACTTCCCTGAAAGCACAGTCAAATTGTACTAGGAATAAGAAGAATCAACATCTCACAAGAACTGACTGATAGATGGTTCTAAAGCTATTTCATTCATATGTTTTCCTTATTGATGTCAAGAAGCACTTGTGTAAGCACAGATGACTAGGACAGAAGTAGAAGCATGTCGTAGAAGCTGTAATGTTTAGTTTTAGTGATCAACTAAGATAAATTTTACTTTTGTCGTGTAAAACAACACTTTTAGCATTTTTTTAGATGAGCACATTTCAAGATAATGGCAACAGTCAATTTTAGGGTTGTAACATACTTCTCACCAGAGTAAGAAGTTATTTTGTTTTATCAATCAATTTGTACAGTCAGAATCAGAGTGCTCATATACAGCATGTTGTCTGAGGAGACTTTTCAGCCTACAACAACAGACGTGCGCTGGAAATGTTCATCGGTGTCTGCAAGATGAAGGCTGTCTACAAGTAATTTCTTCCCCTTTCATTTACTCCTCTAGTAAATTAGGGAGAAATTGGTGTCAACATTGCACATAACAAAAATTTTTTACATTCTTTTCATTCCAAATGTAGAGCATATACAGGCTTTTATGCTTAATCCAATCCAACTTCTCAAATGCTTGAGTTTCTGTTTGTGTCTGGTGAAATCTTTAGTCTCAAGCAGTGGACATAATAGAACAGTATTGAGAGTAAACAGTTAAAAATGGAAGAATGGTGAGGAGGATAGTAAATGTACTCAACTGACCTTGCAGGTGGGAATGCCAAGAATTTCAGGGTGAGAAAACTCCATTTATTATGCCTAGTGTTGTTCATCCTCTGCCTGTTTCAAAAAGTAGAGTTCCTGTGTAGAGATTACATACTCTCACAGATGTGCTTGGGCTTCATGCTGGGAAAAAGAGATCAAAGGCTCAGAGGTTATAAAAGCACAATCTTTTGATAAACTGTGCAGGCATGGAGCCCTTTGGTCCATTGGGGCAGGCAGTGCCCGCCCTGCCCAGGAGGATGAACTGAGTGTAATGGAACCCATGTCCCTGTGTGTCTCTATTCCCCAGGATGAACTGAGTGTAATGGAACCCATGTCCCTGTGTGTCTCTGTCCCCCAGGATGAACTGAGCCATCACTAAGGATGGACGGAGCCTGTGTCCCTGTGTGTCTCTGCTGCTTGCGCTGTAATGAAATAAATCTATTCTTTGCATTTCAGCTCTGGTTTGGTGCGTGCCCTGGCTACCTGCATGTACCAATACACACAAATACCTAACCCATTAAAACAGTTTCAGCTATGGGATTTGTTTGGTTTGGTTTGGACTTTCTTGTGCTCTAGTGAGCCATGGACAAAGATATATGCTTTTGGGGATACAGAATTGTTGGACACCATTTTCAGCAGGCTTGAGATGGCTCTCAAGAGTAAATTAACACAGACCCTTAATTCCTCACCAAGGGCTTCTTAGTCCTGGAAGGGTACCTTTGTTTATGACTAGATGTATTATACATTTTGCTGCCCTTAATTTACACAGTTCAAAAGTGATGAGAAATTAACAATATTACAGTGTGTGGATGGCATATCCTATTCCAATATTACCATTTTTTAGTGAGGGGACAGCATGCTTGTTTTATGTGAAGATTAAAGACACAACAAAATCGTGTGATTATTTCTATCACTGTTGTGAAAGGAGTCAAACCCTATTTGACAGAGTTGAGATACAGGCTGAATTGAATAACCTGTCTCCCTGTCCTTTTCCTACCTGTGGCTGCACAGAATATCAATAATAAATATGGGCACCTTAAAGTAATAATAAAATGTATGTAATATAGCAGAAAGAGGGAAGAAGAGCTTATAAGCAGATCCTGTGCTCCACATATACCAAATTCTGCATGTGTTGGCAAAACAAAAAGTTATAGTTTTGAAGTAAAATAAAATTTGACATTTAGTGCATAAATACTTCATGGGTATTTTCCCCTGTGACATTTGTAGAATGGGGCTGCAATCCCTCTTCCATCCTCTGTGACAGAACAGGATAGAAGTATTTTTGCCTAGAATGTGTAATATGAATTTTGTTTCTGGTTTACATGGAAAACATACGTACTCAGAGTAATTCAGAAAACTTTTACTTTGAAGGTTCATGCTCTCGTACAGCTAGGCAAACTGTAGGAAAAAAATCCAAACTGAACAGAATACAAAAATCTTTCACAGAGTTTTCATAAAATTTTACATTCCTATCTGCTTTACCATGTAGTAATTGAATTTCTCTTGTCCCTAGACCTTAGCTGATATGTATACAAGGTGAATGCCACCAGTGACCAGATGAGTCAGTCATTTCTCCCTTGACTCAAACATTAAGACACCAACATGAACTAATAAATCACTCAGGAGCCTGAAAGCTGAATCCTGTGTGAACAGTGTTTTACTTCAACACTTGACAGATAAAAAGTTTTGGTTTCCAAATAAATTAAAAGTCAGATCCTACTGTTTTCATAATAGCTTTCCTTATACTAGAGTCTTCCTTTCAAATGAATAGTAGTGATAGAAATGTTAATTGGATACCCTGAAAAAGTGGACTGAGATATTTAAGAAAGCACATATATAGAACTTTGCAGAACTGGAAGACAGCATAGTTCTCTTGTGAAATGTACAGCTGAAGCATCATTCTCTAAGCACAATATTTTACACAAATGACCTAGAAAGTGTCAGTTTCTGCTGAAGATAAGATTAAGACATATGAGGAGTTAAACCAGTTTTGTTAATTTCCAGAAAGACAAGAAGGGTTGTCTGTACCAGTGTGGTTCTGCTTTTCTACAAATGTACATACTGTTGTGTTTCTTGAATTGTAACCATAATCACTGTATGTTATTTCTAGGGTTAAACAAATATAGGGAAAACCCCAAGAGCTCCCATTTCCCCCCCCGATTTGTTTGAAAGGACACCAATGCCTTTATTATTATAAATAGTAATACTCCCATTTTATTTAAGCTCTTTTTCCACCCATATTGCAACCAGACATTTAAAGTTTCAACAATTTGTCTTGTTATTAATCTGCCTGGGACTTCAGAACAATTTCTAGATAAGGGGTTATGTTAGCACAGGAGCAAATGCATATAAGCTACCATAAAGATATTCTGGCTGAAATTTCAAAGAAGGTTCTTGATCAGTACAACATTCTGACTGAATTTTCCAAAAGGAAAAATAATATGAAAAAAAGTTAAGAAATTTTAAGGTGGAATTCTTGAAACCAGAAGGGGTTGAAATTGATAGATCAGGAAATCTCTTCTGGTCTTTGATGCCAATCAGGAAATTACTGTCCTACATATGGCCCTGTAGGATTTTTTCCCTATTTACCAGCCTTACTGCTTTCTGGATAACTAAATTTATGGTGGGTCTGGATGTGTCAGTTTCTCTCAGTGCAGTTAAGTGACAGACCCATGGAGCAGACCTCTTATTCAGCAATCAAACTTCATGTTAAGATGGAACTGAACAAGTAAGAAGTGTGTGTTTTCCAGAAAGACTGGAAAATAGAGTTAGACAGCCAGTTATCATGGAGTGTTTTCCCCAGCACTATCATAAACTATGTCAGTAAGATATAAGCAAGACAATATAAGATCTACGGGATCACAGACTGAGCCCAGCTCACCATGAAGGCAGTGAGGGACTTGGCCATTGACAAATAAAGGAAAGCAGAGTAGACTATGAAAGGCAAACCAATCCAAATGCTCTCTCTATACAACAAGCATCAGCTCAGTGTCAGCAGATATGATGTTTTTTAGTGTAACAGAGAATGTCAACCAAACACATTTCCCAGCTGTCAAAGGAATTTGGAAATACCATGTGTATTATATACATATGTAAGATTTTAACTGTTTTTTTTCCTGCACAGGCTGGAGAGGGAAAAGTGATTGAGCAGAATTTTCTGTCACCAGAAAATGAAGGAAGAGTTTACTGTGCATCCAAGGAGGTGAAAATTGTTCTGGATTATAATTGTCAGTAGACCAGAGGAGGACTGACTTGGGGTCTAGTAAGGAAATCAAATTGCTGTATTTCTGGTTGTTCAGAAATCCCTCAGAGACAAGGAATCAGTATCTTCAGGTTTTTTTATGTTTTACTTTGAGAGTTGATGATAAAATAAATGGAAATGTCGGAAGACCCTTTGAGGAGAGAGTAGCCTGGTACATAGATTGGTATAGAATGACATTTGAGTTTCTGAAAGAAGAGGCAAAGACCAAGGAATTTTCTTTTGTTTCAATTTTGGAAGCAAAATAGAGATTATAATTAAACTTTTCTCAAAAGCTAGTAGCAGAGCAAACATGATCTCCTTGAAAAGATTATTTTCTTAAAAAAAAAAAAAACAAGCAAGCATTTTTTCCCCCTTAATTTAGATTATTTGCAAAGTGTTATTTGTTATTCCAATGAAAAATATGCAATTTGGGTGGGATCGAGCCATATAAAAATGACCATATCAATGCTTTTCTCTTCCCAATATGTGCTTTAATTACAGGGAATTCCTTTATTTTGACAGTTCTTAAATTACTACTATGATTAGATTCAGTAAGTTACAAATCTATGATAAAAAGAAAGAGAAAAAACATATAGACTGAAAAACAAGGAAAAGCCAGCACAACTGTATATCTCCTTTAGTTTCTTGTTTGACTCGTAAAATTGTAGAGTTCCTGCTATTTTTACTGCTAAATTGAGTATTTTCTTTGATTTGTCCAATGATCATATTTTTTCTTCCTCTCTGTCATTTATATTGTGAAGCCTTCTTAATTTTTTTGAGTTTTGGGCTTTTTCATTATAATTATTATCGACATTATTGTAACTTCTGGCTAACTACAAAAATTTAATCTTGGTGTTAATTAGCAAATTTAAAATCTGGACCATTCTTACTAGGCAGTGGCACTTGAAGCACCTTGCTATGCAAGATGCTTCACAATTTCCAACTTGATCCCACTATTTTCAATGTGCTTATCCTCATCTTTAATATGAGTAAGCCAGCATAGTGTTTGTGGGTAAACACGGAGCTAAAGCAGACTCTGTGGAACGACATAATTTCTGTTCTAAGACTCATGTTTCACTGTCTACAGCTGTGCCAGGTACTCAAGGATCTTCTAGTAGTTAAGAGAGAGGACCTTTAATGGTGCTTGACTCATCTGGTCATGTGTAAACGTCTAGTTTAGAGTAGCATGAATCTTATCTGAGATGATGCTGGCAATACTGACTAGCACTCTGTCAAGAGTAAAGGGAGACTGAAGTGACAAGTTCAAAGTTAGATGTCTATATTCAACTGAACCATTCCTTGATTTGTGAGGGAGGAAGATGCTATCCTTTTTTTCCTTCTAACCATTTACTTGTTGGAATCTATAGACTGCTGGCTGAGCAGCAGAGCGAATGTTATAGCAATCAGGTTTTGAAATAAAACCAAGGTCAACCGAGCTGAACAGAACACTAATGAACAAAAGATGCACTTGTTCTGAGAAGAACGGATTTTTCAATCTGAGTTGTCAAAATATCCCACTTGAGTGTGTCTATAAATGCTCTAGGTGCTTCTGAAGCATCATCAGAGCTGCCAATCTTGAAGATAGCTGGCTTGAAAGAAGTGTGACTAAGACATGTCCTGGAACTGATAGTATCAGTACGTGCACAGTGGGTTAAAATTTTGCTGGTTGAACAACCCCTAAGCAAGAAAGTCCACAAGCTGATGGAGAAGCAGCCATGTGGATGGAGAGCACCTAGAAAACAGGTTATGTTGTATTTACAGCTTTCAGAATGTTAATGACATATCCTACAACTCTCATATGGAGTGGTCTGTGCTAGAGGTAGAAGTGGAAAGCAGCTAAATTGCTGCTGCAAGTTGATTGAGTACAGAACAGCGTTTCAGTCTTTTCTTTGCATCAAAAATTCTCCTACATTTGCAGGCATCTCTGTGGGCAGAACAATGAGACCTTGCTTCCTCATGAAATTGCAAACACAGTAGGATTCAGTGATTTTATCACTGCAGCACTCATAATTAGATTGCATTCCTTTTAGTTCTTAAGAGATTGCATTCTTCTTAGTTCTAAATATTTACCATAGTTCAAGTTTGGGTTTTTTTTTTTTTTAGTGGAAATAAAATAGTTTGCTCTTCATCCTTCTTTTGCAGAGTAGAGACATACAGATTTCAACACATTTGAAGGTTTTTTGGTTGGGATACTGAAGATTTTTCAGTGTTTAGAAGTTACAAGTGGTTCTATTAAATTCCTCTCTGCACTCAAGTCATTTCCACAAAATGCAGAAATTTCTACAAAATAGCACTCTATCACTTTTGAATGATGCACGACAAAAATGTGTGTATGCTGTAAATTATGAACATTTACACTACTAGTTTTACCTAGTTCACCTATAACTCTATCATGCTTTTTTATGGGTAGCAAAAGGCATTAGCTTGTTAGCTGTAGTCATCATGTTCCTTTGATTCCTTTTAAAGTACTTTTCACTTAGGTTCTTCTGCCTTTCCCTCTTAGAGTGCGTTTCTGATTAAATCTTTCATACTCTCTTGTACTCACTGCTATCTCCATCAAAGTACTAATGGAGCACTTTCAGTTCACTTGCCTTGATAGGGCAACTTGCCCTGTAGGACAAGAGGCATAGCTCTTGCTGATTTGTCTGTCTGACTTTAAAAGCATGTGTTTGGTCTCAGAGCCAGTGAATCTTTTTTTCCAACAGTTGGAATATGGGTGATTTTGGACACCACATAGATTTCTGTTCTTGTTCTTTACATGGGTATAATATTTACTTATCTTGTTGGGAAGCTTAATTCAATATTTGTATGGTGCTTTGAAATCCTTATATGATGTGGAGAATAAATTATTGTTCATTTATTACATGCCACATTGTAGTGAGTAACTTATAGTAGTCTGAGCACCTTTTATTACCAGTGCATTTAGAGCTAAAAATTTGTGCACCATTGTAGGACTTTGGTCTACCTTACATGACTTTTTCCTAATTTTGAATTAGACAATGAGATAAGATCAAGAAGTATAACTATTATAAAATACATGTATTTTTCATGTTTAATACTTTCTAAAATCTAAAAAAGGTCATAAAGCCAAGTGATTTTTATTAGCCATACCTCACAGAAAGTATCTTTAATCCACCCTATATTTCATTAATACTGTGAAAAGGATTTTTGCTTGAGAGGAAAAGGGAGTTTACCTTGGAGATAAATCTGGGAAACTGATATGACTTGGGTGGTCTCTTCCAGTCTTGTTTCCTCATGAATGAAGACTATCCAGAGTGTATTTTAATAATGTCTTTCTATAATAGATATTTGCAGTTTGCTTACAAATATGCTTATATATATGTACAGGACTTAATAAACATATAAATATTAAGTCTTTATTTGTGTGAGTGGTACATAGACACACATACATAGTGATATATATTCTTGGCTCCAGGAGGTAATAGAACTCTGTGGTGGGCTGGTACTAAATCCCCATCCACAGACTTCACGATTCTATGGTCTCTAATATCAGATCAATTTTTGGGGTGGTTTTTTTTAGAACCCTCTTCCCTTGGTTAGGGTGGCTTCTCATCTCCAAACTAGAGGAAACATGCTCATAAAGTGTTTCATGTGATATCAGAGTGGGTGGCATATTTAGAGTGCATTGTGGTGGTTCTTGCAAGTGTCATCACACACAAGGTCATTATGGTGTCTTTTAGTTTGCTGTGTATGCTGACAGTCTGACTGCACCTCTCCTACTACTGTGTAGCATGCCATGTGAGAGTTTATTGCTTTAACTATTGATCGTAGAAAAGACTTTAAAATCATGTCTTTGATTAGATGTTTCCTAACTCCAGGCAATAAACTCAGGTTGGTTTGCAATGTACAGATTAAAATCTAGAGAGGTTAAATCCAGAACATGGCTGCTTATAAATTAAGCTGAAATTGTCTTTATGAGAGGCCTCTGCACTATCAAATCTGCTGAGAAGCTGCATGCCATTAAGGGTGGTCGCAGATGCGTCCTCGTACATCAGAGAGCTCTTCATATTGTGTGACTCTTGATAATGTTTCCTGTTTGCTTTTGCGATCTCAATGTGGAAGGAAGGATGGAAAAAAAAAAAAAAGAGATCGTGGTACAGCCCTGCAATTTATACTTTGACTTCATTCCCTTGCCACTACTACAGAGGTAATTTCATTCTCAGTTTCATCCTTACTTCCAAAATGGCTACCGAGATAGGGCAGTGAGCACTTTTGTTGTAAATGCATGTAAAATTTTATTACACACAACTGCAGTCTGCTGACTGATTTCCCTGAAAGAAGAGCAGGCAGACTGGAGTGGGACTACTCTGAACAAGGAATGAATAAGCCACTTCTTTTTCAGGACATAACTACTACAGTAGTTGCAATTTTTATCAATATGACAATAAAACAAATAGTGGTTTTCAGAACACCACACCAGCTAACACACAATCTCCTTCACCAAAACCTACACTGTATATTTTTCCATTTAAAGTAGGAGGGTTGGTGGCTATAATGAAAACCTCCAACTGGTCAAAGGAACGTTCTTCAAGGCATGAGATAAAGTAGCTCCACTGTGAGCTGCAGGCTGATCTGATCTGGCTCTTGCACAGCTCAGAAACTCCACTGAAGCCAAAAGAATTACTATGCTTGCATAGCCCCAGTTAGTGGCTTCCTAAAGTTAGTACAAAGCTCATCTAATCATTTCAGTTTTTGAAAAAGTGCCCAGGTTGCCAATCTTTGTACAATTGATGTTCTTAATGCCAGACTTTTTTAGAAATTGGAAGAAAAAGAAAGAAAGAAAGAAAGAAAGAAAGAAAGAAAGAAAGAAAGAAAGAAAGAAAGAAAGAAAGAAAGAAAGAAAGAAAGAAAGAAAGAAAGAGAAAGAAAACAAAGAAAGAAAGAGAAAGAAAGAGAGAAAGACATGGGCTGCATAGGAAATTATCTGACAGGTAAGTGTGCAGACAGGCAAAGCAAAATGCATTTATCTTTAGGTATAATTATGTTTGGGTATTATGCAGGAGCTTCAGTCATGACTGACATCCTGCTCTGTACTAGATGCACTGTAGACACTTAATAAAAGGCAGTTCTGGAGTCATAACTAAGAATTACTGGAGCTTCATGTTTAACTGAAGCACCAAGTACCTTACCACAATCAATTCTAAGAAAGAATTTATAATATGGTTCAAGAGGACTCTGGATACTCCTAATATAAGACAGAGTACATGGTAGTATTTTAAAGTACTTTAATGGTCAAGTATCCATATGTTATCTGTAGTAGGAGATGAAGATAACTGGTTTATTAGTGTGGTAATTGAGACTGAATGATGTGGACAATATAAGAGGGAGGCAAATATATATTTACTCAGAATGCTTAAATGCTTCAGTAACTTTAGTGCATTACTCTGCTAACCTCTTCCAATCTGTTAAATATGTATTGAGCAGATAATGAGGCTATATCCTCAGTAACACAAATTATTTAAAGTAAAGCAGTGGTTTAAAGCTACTAGTTGTGAATTATTTCAAAACCTTTCCCAGAGAAGTTCCCAAGATGAGGGCTGTAGATCACTGTCAGTTTAAGGAAAGAAATGGTGTTAGATTATGCTGCCTCTTTCCCATGTTTTCAGCTTCTAATTTGCATTAAAATATGGCTAAAAATACATTAATTTTTCACAAATATTACTTTGCTGTGGAAGTATTTACTGTATTCTCTAAAGCGTTGCTATGTACTTGTCTTGAAAAAACCTTCAAGTCACGTGAAGTCTCCTCATCCAGACATAAATGATAGTCTAAGAAGAGCTGACAGTCTCTTCTCTGGCATTTACCTTGCAGGCTGTGCATTAGTGAAAGGGTGTCTATTTTCCTGCCCCACAAATAGCAGATGGAAATGTTCCAGATTGATTTGGATTTCTCCTTTAAAAGTGACTGAAGTCTTTTCAATGTAAACGCAATAGATTTTGATAATATTACTATAATTCACTTTCTGTGCATTTTTTTTCAAAATAGAGTTTCTCTGATGCATCCATGGATTGTCTATGAAATGGTCTAAACTGAATTAAGAAGAAAAACTGAGGCCAGATATGTAAGGAGAGGAATTAACTATAATACTTTATGTTAATGAAATCTGAAATTTGGTTTAGTAAAAAGATATTTTCCTTTAGCAAAAGATTTTTCCTTTAGCCTTTCTTTATATGCACTTAAATGATGCGCCTAGACAATTGTTTAGCTCTAGAATCGCAGAATCTGCTGAATTGGAAGGGACTCACAAGGATCACCGAGTCCAACTCCTGGCCCAGCACAGGACATGCCGAGAGTCACACCATGTGCCTGAGAGCATTGTCCAAACACTTCTTGAACTCTGTCAGGCTGGTGCTGTGACCACTTCCCTGGGGAGCCTGTTCCAGTGCCCAACCAGCCACTGGAAGAAAAACTTTTACCTGATATCCAAACTAAACCACCCCTGACTCAGATTCACGCCGTTCTCTTGGGTCCTGTCACTGGACACAAGAGTGAAGCGATCTGTACCTTCGCCTCCTGATGGTGTTGAAGACCACAATGAGGTCTCCTCTCAGTCTCCTTTTCTTCAGGCTGAAGTGACCTCAACTGCTCCTCATATTTGTTTGTCAAATTGTTTCATTGTTTCATTATGCAGTGCAGATTATTAAAGATCAAGATACCACACAAGAAATTTCCAAAGGTAGATGCTGTCTTAAGCATATGTTTAGACTACAAAAGACATTGGGATATGAAGCTGAAAACTTCTGAACATCGTCAATTTGTTTTGATGTGTGTATAAATACATATTTCCATTTTTTAAAATCTGCTTGTTGTTTTAATAAAATTACAATAATTAACTGATGGCTGAGTCAAAATGCATTCACTTCAAACTATAATGCTATATTTTTAGCTGGGTGAAGCAAGAAAGTACTGTCTCCTTTCTGCCAATGCACCTTCATCTTCCTTTTCAGATGCATTAACAAGATTAGGAAAGACTTTCCTTGCATTTCTGGAAAATTACAGCTTCTCAGAGGTAGATGGATCACAATTTTCATGTGATCCCTTCTCTCTCAGAGAAATACTCATGAGTATCAACAATCCCAGTAAAAAACCTCATATTGTTCTTAATAAAGCTGAGACTTCCTCCAGTAATAGAGCTGTCCATTATCTGGCACTTCATTCTGTGCATGTGATCATAAAACTTGTTTGGTCATAATTTGAAATACATTGCATTTGTCTTTCACGTGGTAAGTTCTCATATTTAACATTCTAGAGACTTGGATAAAAATTCTGCTATAGATGATTTTAGACCTCTACTGTGCAAAAGGGCTGGGGAAAACAAAAGTATAAAAGAGAAACAATATTTTAAAATGGTAGTTTGTTAGGCATAAAGAAGCTTAATGTTTACTTTTCAGTATTAATTCAAAAGCTGCATGTCCTTTTCCATGTCCTTTTTCAGGTTGGCTCATTTTCTTCTGTGGGTCCCAACTGATCACTTTATTGGATGCCATTTGGTTCCACCAATGTTTGAAATTCTTAATTATCCTTTCTAGCTTTCTGACATTGTGTTTTCCCTCTTGACATTCACACACTATAAATATAGCTCTATCCAGGATGAATTCCATTTAGCAGACATTGCTTGACAGCTCTAGTAAATTCCGAATGATCTATTCATTCATCAATATGTGTGTACAATTTCCATTAAGCTCAATAAAATTTGTGTACAGCTGTAATAACTGGAGTCTTTTAACACTGTAGTGTTTTTCTACTTGCCAAGGAGGTTTCTCCAGTTGACTGAGATATCTCTCTACTTTTTAAGGCTTTGGAATTATTGAAGTGGTTGCTGGCACTGGTGAGGCTGCACCTCAAATTTTTTGGCTGGTTTTGGGCTCCTCACTACAAAAAAGATACTGAGGCGCTGAAGCATTTCTAGAGAAGGGCTGAGGAAGGGTATAAAGAGTAAATCATACGAGGAGCAGCCAAGGGAAGTGTTTAGCCCAGACAAAAGGAGGCTCAGGAGAGGCCTTACCACTTTGTACAACTCCCTGAAAGGAAGGTTGTAGCCAGTCGGAGGTTGGTCTCTTCTCCCAAGTATAAAAGCAATAGAACAAGAGGAGGCCTCAAATTGTGACAAGTTTAGATCAGATAATGAGTAAAAATTTCTTCATGAAAAGGGTTGCCAAGCATAGGAACAGACTGCCCAGGGAAGTAGTTGAGTCGCCATCCTGGAAATATTTAAAATATGTGTGGATGTGGCACTTTGGTACATGGTTTAGTGGTGGTCTTGGCAGTGCTGGGCTATTGGTTGGACTTGGCACTCTTAAAAGTCTTTTCCAACTTAAACAATTATATAATTTTATGACTTGAGAAATAAAAATAAGGTACATTTAATTTTCTTATGGGAGTAGATTTGATGGAAGATCCTCCTTCTGCACCTCTTGGCTGGCGTGCCTGTCCCAGTCTGCTATGACACTTTCCTAACCTACAGAGTGGAGTACACGTCCCAAGCTGCAAACACTTGACAGTTGTAGGATAGGAGTGCTAAAGCTTGTAGCTGCCCTGCTGAGACTGCAGGTCACTGCTCACTGCTTGCATAGAAACATCCTCACATTTACACTCTGGAACAGAAAGGTTAGGAGAAAGCCTAGAAGTATCTAACAACTTCATATTGTGGCCTAACACAGTTTGACCATCTTTTCGTTGCAAAGTTTAATATTCAGCTTGGATTTGTTGAATCATGTAAAGTAATATTTCACAACATAAACCTGGGGAAAAAAAAAAAAAGAAAAAAGTATATATGGTTAGCTTGTTTTATAGGACTAAAGAATACATGAAGATCTTTGTAATGATTTTTGTGCGACAGAATCAGTCAAAGTTAATGATTTTGCAGGCCTCACTTGTGGTTATATTAAAAATAATTGCATTACCCTTGCACAACTAATTTCTGTTGCTATATAGTTTAAATATTTTATGCAGTTTTTAAGGACTGATCCTATTCCGAGGTGGGGAAAAAAATGCAATAATCTGTGCAATTTCTTCCATCTCAAACCACAAGGAAATTTTCCACTATCACCATTATTGAGATATTCACCAACCAGCCTGCCAAATCTTCCTCTTTTGAATTACTTGTCTTACCTGTATAGCTGTTTTTTCAAATAACTACCTACTTATGCCCCAATCATCATATGCTAAACAAGTGTGAAGTTTGAACAACTAAAATCAAGTCAAGGATTTTGTCCTGTGGGAGGACTTCATGAGGTAGGTGCTATGTGAGTATATAGGTATAAAAGTGTAAATGGGTGATGTTTTTTTGTTGTGCTTGTTGGAAGAGCCTTAAGAAACAGAAATTTTGTCTGAAAAATGGTCTGCTCAGCCTTTAAGTACTTACCCAGAGAAGCTGTTTATTACTTATTCAAGTGAATTATAAAGGCCAATGAATACAGACAAGGTTTCAAGAACTCAGAATGAAAGTGGTAGAAATTTTTGCATGTCACAGTCAGAACTTTTTCTTTTTTCCATGAATATTTGCCGTCAGTTTGTGACACTATATCGGCTCTATCATTTCAGTGGTAGCTAAAGAAAAGAAAATGTAGGTTTATGAACTTGAAAAATTGTGGGAAATACAGCAGGAGGGGAATAGAATAAGTAAACAAGAAAGAAGTTATGGAAAGAGGCAATTTGGAACCAGTTAATTGTCACTAATTAATATTTGGTTTTTAGTTAATTCTCACAAACTCACATATCTTAATGATTATTGGACATTGAAATGTATCTGTGAGCTATAAGGAAAGGGGAGGGCATTGCAAAGAGCTCAAGATGATGCAGGGAAGAGGTAACAGAGTCTCTATGGAAATATTTATTCTTCCAAAACCAGAAATAAATATAATAAAACTTATCATTCACAGTGCACTTTTTCATTTCACATTTGCTGTTAGACATATTGGCATTACTTCCATGAAAGCATTTGAAATATTAATATATTAATACTCATTATGGATAAGGCAAGGGAGGGAAAGCCTCAAGGAGGAAAAATTATGGCAGTTGGACAAGATTACAAAAACACTTTTCCCAGGACTGGCATTTAAGCTTTGTCCTGGGCTGTGCCCAAATCTCTAGGCCACAGCTCTCCTGGGATATCACATATTACGTATGGATGAACTTTCAAAGTGACCTAAAAGATAGGCACTGTACTCCCTCTGAAAGGCAATAGGATTGAGGATCCTAATATCCCACGGCCTTTCTGAAAATCTCATCTTACACGTGGTCTTAACCACTTCATCACAGTCACTAAATAACAGCAGGTACTTGTTAACAGCATGTGTATTAGTCACTGAAAATTATTTATCCCTGTTTTGGGGCTCCTCTAAAGAAATTATACCTCTCCATTTCTCAGCTTTCTCTGTATAACACCTGAGAAATAATTGTTTTCATTTTTCTTTGCCTCATTGATTGTAGAATAAATAATCCATGAATAACTCCCTACCCTCATTATTCTACCGTATCTGGTGAGCAATAACTTTCGGTTCAGCTGTTTAAAGGCAATGGCAGGAGGGATGGAGAGGGATGGAAAAGAAGAATCAGACTCTTGCCATCCCTAAAACATAAGGCTGGGATATGGCCAGGTTGTCTCCGTCATCTCTTGTAGGTGAAAACCATAGCGATACTTCAATGCAGCTTGCTTTCTGGCTCGCTCTCGGGCTGAGAATTAATTACCGAACGGCAACATCTGCATTAGCGGCTCCCGCAGCCCCAGCTCTCTGCAGGCGGGAGGATGCTCGCTCCCCACCAGATCTAGGACCGCTCGAGGACTTGCCTGCTGGCCACCTGTCTCGGATCCCCGCAGGCTGGAGCTCGGGGAGCCGTGGCGTGCGGGGGAGCGGCGGGGAGGGCGGCAGG
>VXBQ01012987.1:128890-171634 GCA_013400175.1 Phainopepla nitens | reverse complement strand
TTTTTTGGAGGGGGAAGGTTGCTGCTTCTAGTGGCAGCGTTTCCTCCTGCTGGAAAATGATGAATACACGAGGAGAGAGGCTTTGAGCCTGCTTCTGTGCTGCGGGAGTGTCTCTCTTTCCCTCTCTCCCTCCCCTCTCCCTGCTTCTGTGTGAGTGTGTGTTTGGCTGCCGGGCGGTGTGTGCGTGTACACTGTGTATATATATCTGAGCGGGGAGGTTATTGCAAGCTTCCCTCAGCAGCGCTCCTCTGTACAGGAAGAAGGGCTCAGCTGCAGTGGTAGCATCAACAGCAGCATTAGCAGCACCAACTGCTTTATTCGCCTTTCTTCCTCCCCTTCATCTCCATCTCCCTTTTCCATCCCTCCTCCCACGTCTTTTGGGGGATTGCTCTTCATTTTTTTTTAATGATTTTTTTTTTCTGCTCTACAATCCCAGTTATTTGATACTTCGTGGCTATTTTTTTTTTCTTTTTTTCTTTTTTTCTTGCCCCCCTTTCTCTGAGAAGCAGGCACAGAAACACACACGCACAAACACAGAGAAATAAGGGAAAGAAAAGTATCGGGACTTATCCTGCTGCTGCAAACCCAAAGATAGCAGACGAAGAGGGGGTTTGGCTTCTACCCCAAGGTAAAGCCCTGCCCCCTTTACCTCCTCGACACCTCCTCCGAGGAAGAGAAGGAGAGAGAGCGAAGGGG
The DNA here is from genome assembly GCA_013400175.1 of Phainopepla nitens. Classification (NCBI taxonomy): domain Eukaryota; kingdom Metazoa; phylum Chordata; class Aves; order Passeriformes; family Bombycillidae; genus Phainopepla; species Phainopepla nitens. The sequence goes on along the minus strand of VXBQ01012987.1, from coordinate 170,938 downwards.
GCCAAAGTGGAGAAAAGCAGGTCTTCTGCGGCTGGCATTTGGAGTACAGGGAGCCAGGAAGTGAAGGATGGTTGTGGTTACCCGAGCTGGCTGCAGGGCAGCTCTCTTCCTCTGGATTTTCATCAGCATTAGCTGCAGAGCCAGGACTGCTCTGCCTGCATCTCGTAAGTACCCTTTTCTAAGAAACATGCACAATTTCGGCTCTGAATTAAGCCAGAGGGAAATTCCCACAACTCTGTAAGGTTGATTATTTTTTCTTTGCTGATGAATATTGTGTCTGATTGTGTTTGATTTTTCTTTGTGTGCGTATGTGTGCACTGAGGTCTGATACTGTTTGCAGTGCTCCCCATCAGATCTTCCTTGGTGATTTCAGTGGTAGCTGATGTGGAAAGTTGAAAGAGACCTGTCTGTGATATAATCTTGGTTGTGCAATGGAGTTAGAGGGGGAAAGGAATCAGAAGCTGTTCAAAGTTTGGGGATAGTTGTTGTTTGGCTGATCGTTTTGGTTTGGTTTTTCCCACCTTCCTCAGAAGGGATGCAATTTGCATTAGGAAGTACTTCACTTCCACAGTTTTGTGAGGGAAAAGAGAAGATGAGAGCAGTTTCCATAACTAGTGTTTCACTGAGGAACAGCAAGAGAAAATTCTGTTATTTCTGAAAATTCTCACAAGAATGATTGTGAGTTGATGAGAACGAACTGAACCAGGACAGCTTTTCTTGAGAGTGAAGTTTTGCTGCCCATCATAGAATGATAAAAGGTATTTTAAAGGAGACCATCAATTGCCCTCCTAGCAAGGCAGCAATAGTAGAGAAATTATCAAGCATCTGCTCAAATGCTGAACTTCAGACCAGAGGAGTGTAGAGCCCCTGTACAAAATCCAATTCTGCTATCAGTATAAAAATGACAGCATATTCATTTATTTTCCATATTCAGTGGATATTAGATCAAATCTTTAACATTGTACTGAGCTGTAGTTTTGAGCAAAACAGTTTGCAAGTAGATGTCAGTATTAAGTATTTAGTTGCTTCTCTTCAGACCATGTAAAACATTTGTCAAGTATTTTTGAAATTCATACTGAAATGAAACAGGGCATTTTTACAGTATCATCATCATACTGCTGGCTTATTAGGCTGTTTATAGAGGAAGGAAGTGTCCTGAAATGTTATGGATAGATATGCTGGGATTATATATATGTGAATGGGTATTGATTCTACTGACCAAGGAGGGAATTGACATAGAACGTAATGCATATACTGCATAGAGATCTATGTAGATCACTCTATTTATTTATTTATTTAGTTTGTTTCCTTGGGGGCAGGAATGAACGATGCAATGATTAGGGAATTGGAGCACAGCTACGCTTTCTTAGTGGGTTTCTATCTATGTTATCATCATATTGAAAAACAAGCGTTGTTCCAGGATTCACTCGCACTTGTATATTTGTTTGTGTGTCAACAAATATTCACAGCAGTGTCTGCATTGTTATCTAGGTCTCAGAGGCTGTAGGATGTTCAGTTGTTTTCCTGCCTTTGAATTAGGAGAAGTATTGATCCTGAGGTTTGCTTCTTAGTTTTGACCATCTGTATAATTTTTCTTAGGAATATTATTTCTTCATGGTCATTTCTCAGGCTCTGCTTGACAGGAATGTGTGGAGGTTAGGATTCATGATTTAGGTTGTCAGAAATCTATTATTCGAAAGCAAAATCCTTGCTTTTCTCTATCAGGGTTTTGGAGCTTTTTTGTTTGTTTTTGTCACTCAGCAACTAATGGCTGTAGTTTAACTTGAAAATTACCTACAGTGGATTATCTGATTCACCAACAAACAAATCTTTAACTTTTGAAAGAAGTTTGTTGAGAAGTTAATAGTTGTAGTAACATCACTATAACCAGAAATTACAGGAATAGAGGATATATATAATCTTAATTGCAATTTACTCATATACATTGCCATCTTGATGATTAGCTATTCAAAGATTTCTTTATATTAATTCACCTTCCAAGAGCTTATACATTATACTCCTTATGTAGTAAGTGGCATTTCTTTTTATTTCTGACTCACTTCTGAAAGTGAAATGGAGCTAGATTTGTTTACTGGAAACATAAATACAGCTAGAAGTACACATCAGCCTTAAATTTACAAAAGGATTGTTCACATTGCAGTACATGCTGAAAATTCTTGTAAAGGCTTGGGAAGTGGTACCACAGTGGGAACTCCACTGCTGTGTCACAGTGTTTTGGTGCACCACTTTGCTGTTTATTCTGTTGCGTGCTTAGCTATATAAACTGGTCACTATACTGTATTTTGTCACTGTGCTCTATTTTCTGGGGTTGTTTGTAACTTTAATCAGTATGCAACGGATTGTGAATGGGATTGGAGAATTTTGTTCTCTGTTGACAGGATGATGTACCTAGCTTTCATCTTTCTTTTTTCCTTTTTTTTTTCCTCTGTTGATTTTGAACCTCGTATTTGGAATAGTTGTGAAAGAATTAAAACCTATATGAAATGCAACTTTGATGTAAAACTTATTTCCAACCACTATTTCATTTACTCCTCCATTGTTACTTTATGTTTTTGCTTTGAAGTAATTACCAACATCAAAATTATTCTTTACAGTACTTTTAGGAAGTATGCAAGACTTACGGTGTACAGTGAATTACAAATCCCTATATATAAGTTTGCTATTCAGTATTTTCTCATAGTCTGCTTGTGCTGGCATAGAAAAAGATACAGTTTTCAGAAAGAATAGAACTGGACATTGCTTATGTGAATATATTGTATCTCGAATATTTGTTTACTTTGCAAAGTAAATCTATCTCTGTCATTCAAATGGAATCTCTCAATAATACTGATTCAGAAGTGGGTGTGTTGAAACATTCAGTTTTATCTCAAGATGAAGTGGGTGCTGAAAGCCCATACTGTGGTATAATAAACATACACTGTGATACAATATCACACACATTAATGCTCAGATCTTACTGTCAATTCTAATAATGGTCATGTTTTCATACTCTAGCAATAAATTCTTCGTATTCCGGCAATTTATTTATTTTTTTTTTTTTAATAAGCATGGAGGGATGAAAACACCCTTTTGGAATCAAGGCTAATGAACAGCTCAGCCAGGAGAGGTCATCACAAGCTAAAAAGTAACACGGAAAATACAAATTTAGTGCTTTATAGTCTTTTATGTGGCTAAGATGGAATGATAAGAATATGAATATGGGTAGACTAACTCTCATTTGTATTCCTGTAAAAAACCCAAACACACAAAGCAGCAACCTCATTACTTAATAGGAATGTTGAAGGTATTTATAGGATCTTCTCCTTCTCTGTGGAAGGAATTCAGTTTACAGGTAATTATCTTTCACAATGAGGGTTTTTTGGGTTTTTTCATCGTTGTCTCGTTTTACGCAATGCAAACCTGATCAGTACTGAACTATTCAAACTTCTCATTCTGATATTTGTCATGCTTTTGTAGTAGGTCCCATACCACCGCTCAAGTTGAAGTTTGAACCCATTTTACAAGACTTGGTGCAGAAATCAAATGGGGGGCATGTATAGTAAATTACTAAGACATGTAAAAGAAAAAAGATACACCTTTTACCTTTTACTGAATGGCACCCAAATTTTCCTGGAAAAAGTATTGAAAAAGAGTAATGTGGTCCCTTTTGAAGGAGCAAGGCATTGTACAAGAAAGTCCTTTTTAAGAGGCCAGGTTGGATGGAGCTCTGAGCAATCTGGTCTGGTGAAAGGTGCATGTCTATATTGGGCATATGAGGTGTCATATATTCTATTAGATTCACACTTGGGGAATAGTTCTCTTCCAGATCATGTCTCAGACATAATAATATTTTTGGAAATATGATTAATTCTTTTTTTTTTTTTTTAATGTAATAACTAATCTTAGTTTAGGTCCTGTTTTCTTGAGGATAACTCAGAGGTCCCACAAAATTTAGGTTCAAGTATACCAAACCATTTTCATGTACCATTTAACATTTAATCATGTTTCTTACCTTTGGGGTCAAAGCACTTAAAAATATACAAAACTTTTAATTTGAAGGCCTAGCTTTCTTTTAAGTCCATGGAATTTCATAGCATTAAACATATATTTTCTCTTTCATTCTTTTAGAACACTTTAGTTTTAAATTACAACAAAATTTACATTCATTATTGTATAATTGCATTATTATTTAGGGGATATTCATCACTATGCAATAAAATTCATGTTCAACAGACAAGTGACAGTTTTAACAACATTGCACTGAGTTACTGCTATTATTTAACAACATTGCATTGAGTTACTCATCATGATTCTTTAAATAAACTGGCTTTTTCTTGAGCAATATGTTAACTTATATGTGAATGAATGAAATAGCATCAAATATTCTGCTGTAATTTCAAAATTGGTGACAGCAGCCTGTGTCAGTGCTGAAAATCCAAAGTTTCAAAGTCTTTAACTTTTGCGCATGCAACATTGCACAAAACCTGGTGGCAGACATTCATGTAGATGACGCGGCCCTCTAGAGTCCAGCCAGCTCCTGGGTCAACCCACACAGATGCCCCTGAGGGAACACCGAGTCGAGTGTGGGGAAGAGCCCCGGCAGGTGGCACGCCAGAGACTCAACCTGTGAGCTGCTGCTCACTCAGAGGGCACCGCCGTCAGGAGGAGGACAAAGATGAGAGGGTAGTCCTTATTGTCTTGGGACAATCCAGAACAACTTACTGATGCTGAAAGGGCCCAAGGCAACGAACACAACTGCACATGGGGTTAAATACTGGGAAGGATCAAGGGGCAGGTACAACTGTGGAGCCAATATGGGAGTTGGAGGGGTGGAGAGAAGGTGGAGCAAGGGGAATCAGCCCATCAACTGGGGACGAATCAGAGTTGGGGGAGGAGAAAAAGGGGTCACATGGGCCAATGGGGCATCGAAGTCAAGGGGATTTCCAAAGGCAAGGACACTGCAGGGATTGGCCCATGCGGGGAGTGACATGGAAGGGTCTGGAACGAGGGGCAGGGTTGAATTCATTGATAGGGAAAGGGCTGGAGCAAGGGGAGGAGAGTTGGGTGGAGGGTATTAACTTGGAGAAATTACAGGGGAGCAAGGAGCAAACCACAGCATGAGGGGAAAGCAAAATTAAGGGCCGCAATATCTAGATACAGCAAGTCTGATTCAAAGTGGACATTGAGTCAATTGTAAATTTCATTGAACTACTGTTTTAAAAGCTGACTTTTGCTTGGGCTGTTTTTGCTTTGCTTGTGCATTTAGTTTATTTTTTTTTTTAAATTCTGGTGCAGTAATATGAAAGAAAACGTAAAAATTTCTTTAATAAGTAGTCCAGTCTGAAAGAAAATTTGAAGGTGAAGTTAAAAACTAAGAATTGAAAACTTGTTTCTGAACATTGGTTGTTTCTTTTGCAAGGAGATGTGAAATTTTTTTATCATTTTATCTTTTTTTTTTTTTCTCAGATACTTTTAACATAGGAGACTATTTCAGTTGCTGCAGTTGTGACAGGAAATTATTTATATAAAAATCATTAGACATCAGACTGTACCTCTTCTTGAGTAACTAGCTTCACAATGGATCTATTACAGACCGTAGATTTTCCTGTAGAAGTTCTTCAGGACTTTTAACTTGGATCTCTAAGTCTTTAAACTTATCAGATCTCATGTTTACTGTTTAGTATTTATCATAATATTTAGGAGTTTTTAAGACTAACACTTTTAATGTTTGTGACAATAACGATCTATGCACAAACCATGGGGGAGCTTCTGCATTTTCTTTTTCTAGGTTTTCAAAAGCTGCTCTCGCTCTGAGTTATCTGACTCACAGATTAAAATAAGATAACTGGTTAAATTTTGAGGTGTTCCTCCGCCCATGTCTATATCCTGAATAGGTGTCATGCTCATCTTACAAAAGCATATGGACTTGAAACCGTGTCCCACTCAACTAGGAAACTTCAATTAGGAAATGTTAGAGAAGCAACATGAATATTTTTCATCAGACGAAATGATGAGTGACTTTGCAAATTTGTTAGTCTTAAACATTTTAAATAATTTAAAATTATAGCAATATTTCCAAAATCCATATAGAGATGAAATCCTTCTTTAAAAGATCAGGAAGACCTGTAGGATAAAGAAACCAGTCTGTTAGCTTGAGCCTTCTTGTGCTGAAGGAAATGGGAAGTTGTGCCACAGATTTTAGGAGCAGTGTGGTTATGTTTTTTGTCGGTGGGTTCATGATTCAGTCTATTGGTACGAGATACTAGAAATGATTGAAAAGGTTCTTCAGACTTCAACCTTTTGACTGACATTGATTTTATCTGTATTGCAGTTAATTTTTTCAGCTGCTTCATTGGCATTGTATAGGTAGATAATCCGAGACCACCAGCTAATTGCAAAACATGTTTAATCTTTAAATTTGGTGATGTAGGAAATTGCAGTAACCAGTAATCAATTCTTTTGAGCCACTTGCATTTCCAACTTTGAAGACATCATGGAGGTAATAATAGAATTCCCAAGTCCTGTGCTTAACATTTACAAAGAACTTGGGCACTTGGTTTTGATAGCTCTGCAATTTTTAAAGCAGCTTTGTAAAGCTGAGACCTTTCCTACCTCAGAAATTGTCTCAGTATTCATTCACTGTAGCAGTAGCCAGCCTTTTCCGATTGGGTCTTTAAGGTTGAACAGCAGATAATTCAGAGCAGAAAGGGATATTGACATTCACATTTACCTCTTTCCTCTGCCTAAAAAAGTCTAGAGATTTTTTGACTTTACAATCTCCTGGTGGAGAGATGGTTCTTTCAGACATTTAACTTAAGCAAGCAGTCATGCTAAGTCCATTGAGGGACTGGCAAACTTATTTACACCTACGGCTCATTATTTGATGTTAATATTTATCACCATTTGAAATATTTTATCAAATATTTTATTTTAAGCTGTGTATGAGCTCCAAAAATATGTTTAAAATAAATCAGTGACTGAAAACAATTCAGTATAGCTAGGAACTTTGTTGCCAATTTTGCATTTGTATTGGTAAAAGCTCAAGCTGGGTTACAATTTTCAATATGTAAATAAAATAAGCAGCTAAAAATACTTTCTAGAAGACAGAAAGCATTTGAACTGTTCTAGTCAAAGGATTTTCTGTCCCACAAACAAATGTGATGTTTTAGAATGAACATTTTTTTATTTGTATCTAGAATATTTCTGTCCTAGCTTAAAGGGAAAGTAATTTTTTCTTGTAGAAATTTAATGGCTGTCTAAATATAACATAAACATTCTGTCTGATTTTGCAAAACTGCTATATCATTTAGTATTTTGTAACCTTTGCCCAAGGAAATCAGCTATACATATGCTACATTTCTACTTTCTGTTTCTACAAAGTAGGAGTACTCTGACTGAAAAAAAAAAGGGTTTTTTTTGGTTTTTTGGGGTTTTTTTTTGCATCAAATCTGGAGCGGTGCCATTGTCTGGGTTTTTAAAATCACCTAAATATTGATTAAAATGTTTCTTATTGATTGCTTAATCATTTTGTGTGCTTAAACTGGTATTTACTCTGAACCTAATAAAAACCTGGAATTTATAGGGAGGTAATACAGAAGATCAGCAGATGAGGTGAGGAGACTGCAAGGGTTCATTTCCATAAGGGGCAGCAGAAATTCTGTGATGGAAGGTTTTCCAGAGAAGAAGAGGAAGAATTATTGTCTAAGTGCCTAATGCAATGAGATAAAACACAGCAGGAAAGGCAGCCTCAATATATTTAAGGTTTTCATGTTTTACATACTGGTTTTAAATATCATTGGTGTAAAGCTCTTGGAACACACTTTGAAATGCAATTAAATTGCGATGTGCTTTTGCTCAGTTTATGGGAATAGAAGGGATAACGTGGTTCAGGAAAAGATAAAAAAGCAAAACAACAAAAAAAAAATCCTAGAACATCAAACTAACACACAGGAAAACAAAAAAACCCTGTATTTACACCCTGTTGACCCAGGTTTCAAACACAGATACCTTCCAAGATTTTTAGACACTGCCCACATTTTCAGTGAAACATAGGAAAGGCTTGTACGTATTTTTTTATCTGAATACAGATAAAAGTTCAAATATAAAAAAGAAAAAAAAAGGCAAAAAAAAGAAAAATAAGGATAACAAATTAATTTAAAAACACAGAGATTATAACTGGTGGCATACACCATTGTTCTGGGCTATGGGAAAAAAAGGGAGAGGGATGTGCTGAACAGGGGTTGAGGTTGTCTCCCACACAATAACAGTAAGTTATTTATTTTTTCTGCTGAGGAATGGAGTCCCAGGGAGTATCTTGCCCTGTCCACAGCACTAACATTGCATTAGGAAAAGAGGGAGCTTCTGTGAGAAACAGAGTCAGAAGCATATCCTGTACAGGACAGGCTCTGCTGGATACATGCTCGCTTCAGCAAGATGTACTCTCTAATGTTCTTTCCTTTGGTTTTACATTCAAAAAATTATACTAGTGGGCATACTGTCAATTATATGATGAATGTCCTACCTGCTTCTTCCCTGGTACAACCAAGCTGTTAGAAATGATAGTAGAATTCCCTCTAGATAAGAGAAGGTATCCTTTACTGTTCCAACCTTTTTCCAAAAAATATACACCACCAGATCACACACCCATTTACTTCTGCTCCTTATTCATTTGCCATTTCTTACATGCCTCCTTTCTGATTTTATTAATCATCTCACTCCCTACTCTCTGCCCTCTCCCTTTCCTCCAGCAATAAACTGACTCCACTGGTTTCTCTTGGATTCTCATTGATTCATCACCACATTGAGTAATTTGCTGAGCCTTAAACTAAGGGAGATTGTCTTCATTGATTCCTGATTAATTCATCTGTTTGTGAAAGCTAGGTACACAGGTAATAACTCAATTGAAATTCCTTCACTGCTTAATTGCTGTGCCATAATCCTGGCCTGTTAAATCAGATAATCAGATATTATGAATGAAGTTAGGATTTATTTTTTCAAAACACAGTTACTAGAATATCATTATAAGGAATGCTTTTATTAACTCTGTTTATAATTATTCATAAAATGCAGTTTTAGACTTTAGGTCAGTACAGTGCATAGGTTTTATTCATATGGAAAAAATTGTGTCAGAGGAATTCTGTGAGTGAATTATGATTCCAGATCTACATATTCATAATTTATAAGGCCAAAAAGGATCCAACCCAGCTACAGTGATATGGTAGATTGTATTACTATTGTATTGTAATACTATCGTGCTTTTTCTGCTTTACAGAACATAGATTCAATGGACCAGGGGATGGTTTGGGTTGGAAGAGACCTTTAAAGATCATCTAGTCCCATCCCACAGGCAGGGACACATTTCACCAAACCAGATTCCTCAATGCCCTGTCCAGCTTGACCCTGAAAACTTCCAGGGACGGGATATTTGAAACTTCTCTGCAAATTCCAGAATTCATTCATTTTGTGTAATCTAATTTTACCCTCTTTAGTTTAAAAATGTTCCTCTCAGACTATCAGTACATGATCTGATAAAAAGTATTTCTCTATCTTTCTTGTAGGCCCCTTTTAAGTATGGAAAGGCTGCTATATAAGGTCTGCCTGGAGCCTTTTTTTCCAAGATAAGCCACACCAACCCCCTCAGCCTCTTTTTATGAAAGGGGTAAGCCCTCTGACCATTTCCATGGCTCTCACATTCGACACACTCCAACATGTCAGTGTCTTTCTTCTGCTGAGGGCCTCAGAGCTGGACTCAGTGCTCCATATCAGGTCTGAGGACAGCAGGGTAGAGGGGCAGTGTGACCTCCCATGACCTGCTGGCCATGCTGCTTTTTATGCATTCCAGGATACTACTGGCTTTCTGGGCTGCAAGTGCACATTGCTGGCTCTTACAGAAGTTTTCATCTGCCGATGTCCCCAAACCCTTTTTTGTTCTCAATCCATTCATTGCCCAGTTTGTATTGCTACTGGGGATTGCCCTGACCCAGATCATGGACCTTACGCTCGGATTTGTTGAACTTCATGAGCTTCACATGTGATCACTCTTCTAGCCTGTTCACATCTCTCTGGATGGTGTCCTTTCCCTGAGTCATATCAACAGCACCACTCCAGCTTGGTTTGGTTCCACAAAGTTGCTAAGGGCACACTCAACCCCGTGGTCTAGGTAATTAATAAAGACATTTAATTGTACTTGTCCCTATACCCCTGAAGAACAGCACTCATCTCCATTTGGATCTCCATTTGGATTTTGAGCCATTGACTCTTTGGGCATGGCTGTCTAGTCAATCCTTATCTGTCTAACAATTCATGCATCAAATCCATATTTCTCCAATTTAGAGACAAGGGTGTTGTGTAGAACTGTGCCATTGGCTGGGTAGGTTACATCAGAAGCTCTTCCCTCATCTACCAGTAGAATCACTCCTTTGTAGAAGGCCACCAGGCTCGTCAGGTATGATTTGCCCTTCGTGACACCATTTTTACTTTCCCTAACATACCTCCTTGTCATTCATATTCTTTGGCATAGGTTCTAGGAGAAATTGTTTCATGAACTCCCTAGGCACAGAGGCTGACTGGTTGACAATTCTCAGGGTATCCATTTTTACATATTTTATAAATGGGTGCAATGTTTCCCCTTTTCCAGACACTGGGGATTTTGCTTGACTGTCATGACTTTTCAGAAGTGATAGAAAGCTGCTTTATATTTGCAAGTGCTCTCAGGACCCTTGGATGCGCCTCGTCAGGTTCCATGGACTTGTCTATGTTCAGGTGACTCAGATGGCCTTGAATCAGACCTGCTCCTACAATGGAGTCTCAGCCTTTATATTCAGAGGTTTGAGAGGTGTGGGAAATTCGGCTGGCAGGGAAAACTTGAGGAAAAATTATTGCTGAGTACATCAGACTTCTCCATGCCAGCTATCATCAGATGCCCTGTCTCATTTATCAGAGGTGTGCAGTTTCTTTTGTCTCCCTTTCCTAAGTCACATATCTGTCAAGGTTTTGACATATTTCCTCCTAGCATTGAATGTCCTGATCTGGAGTAATATTCTTTACCCTAAGTTCATTACTTCAGACATGGTCACATAGAAATGCTTAATGCTTCCTTTTACCAGCTGACTTAGTTGTCCCAAGCTTTTGACATGTAAACTTCAAGTCATCTTCAGCTTCATAGACTATGCATTTTTCTGCAGTTCTAACAATAAAGATCTTAAACAACAAAGGATTGAAAATCAGACTTCCACTTGTTCTCACTAGAAACCATTAATCTCCTTTGTTACAATTACATTTTGAGATATTTAGAGTACCACATTTACAATAATTTTGAATCTTGGTTAAAATAGTGTAGACTGCCATTCAAGTGCCTTCAGTATTCAAAATAGATATTATTACAATGTATGCAGAAACAGACATAAATGCATATATCTGCAAATTTCTTGTGATCCAATCTTGTATTCTCAGAAAGAAAAAAAAGAAGCCTTCAGAAGCTCAGAATACTTTGATAAGATCTACTTTTTAAAAACCTATGTTGATTTTCAGTAATTGCATTTACAGGATTTAATTTTTTATTAATCAGATTCTCTTATTTTGTCTAGCAGCAATGTTAGTTGGAGTGGCTTGTAAATGTGCAGGTCATCTTTTTCAGTATTTGCACTCCATCGTTTCTTTCAGCCTTCTAGAGTTTCCTTGGTTTTTCAAGAGTTATTGGAAATCAGCAATAATCAGCAGAGACCTTCTCCGTTACAGCTTGCCCTGCTGGTTGAAACTGTCTAGCCTTGTTAACCTCTGTTTAACATCTTCCTCAGCTTTTATTAGAATGTGAATTGTTTTGTTGCCACTTTGGGACCTAACTATGCAGTCTTGTTTGCTTTCCTAACACTGCATTTCTTTGTCTTTTCTATGTGATTGGCAAATTCATCACTTATATGGAGCAGTGTTTTGGAATGACTTATTTTGCTCCTCAACTTCTCACTCATTTCTTGCACTAACTCCCAAAATACAAAACCCAACACCCGCACCTGTGGTTTTGGGGATTTTTCTAATAATAGTTCTTATGATTTCTGTGCACAGACAAATTAAACTTTATATCTTTTTGCTTATAATTTTAATGTATTTGTAAAATTCTGTTTTACAAAATCACAGAATGGTTGAGTTTGTAAGTTTGTAAGGGACTTCTGGGGGTTATCTTGCCTTGCTAAAATAGGGCTCCTCACATCAAATCTAAATCTGTCCTCTAGGAGGGCTATCCAGCAGCAGATAACATGGCCTCAGAGAGGCTAGAGCAACATGGTTGTTGCTTTCAGGCAGAAGGAAGTAATATAGTCTTTTCTGACCAGTTCTGTCCTGGTCCTTATTATTGCTTCAAATCAGAAGAGAAAATTCATTGGGATTTTAGGGATTCTCTGAATTCTCAATTTAACAACTTGCTATATCACTAAGGCCAGTCTCATAGAAATGTCCCTCCCAGTCTTCACTGACATTTTTTTTCTATATTTATAGAGAATAGTTAGTTCAGAATTCTTGCTGTCATAGAGAATATTTATATTCTGAATTTGAAAATCACTTTCCTTCTGTTGCTGAAGATTTACCTTTTATGAAATATCAGTAAAACCATTATGTCCATTGTGAAGAGTGCTCAGAGATAGGAGCTGATTTTATTTTTCTCCTCACTAGGAGAGGAAATTGCTTTGTGTTTTATATTAAATCTGAAGTGAGGTAGCTCAAACTGTTACTACCTGAAGATTTCACTAGGAAGTATTTTTCTTATTTGTACAGCTGTTGAGTACTGAAAAATATAATTGCAGACAGTGAGGACCAGGGAAATAAATTTTGATGAGCTGAAACAGGGACATTCAGATTACAGACCTATGACAAAACCAGACACATCAAGAAACAGTCTAATGAGCGAGAAACCTGTCCTCAAAGTTATGACCTAAAAGTTTTCTTCAATTCTTCTGACTAAGTCTAAAAAAAGGAAGATGGAACTAAACTAGAAAAATCTCGAAACGGAGGTAAGTACTGAAATTTTGAACATGACTCAGGTACAAAATTCAATGGATTGAGGTCAGTCTTTCTAAATCAGTCATGTCCCTGCATATATTCCTCAAACTTTATATCAGGATCTATTTGCCCATTTTTTTTACTGATGAGGGTGCACATGCTCAAGATTCTCTGAATCATATACCCTGTATTGTGTTGATGTAGGAATGCATCCCCCAACATATTGTAAGATGACGTGTTTTCAAGTAAGCAGCTACATGAAAAGTGCACGTGTAACTGAATAAAAGGAGATAAATGTAAAAAAAAAGAAAAATAAGACTGAATTTTCAACAGAACTGTAAATAAAATTGTATCATAATCTTGAGAAACCACAACAAATATTTCAAGTCTGATTGTAGATGTGAAAAGAATTTATTGGTACGTGTCTCATTTACACAGAGACATAAAGATTAGCAGAGTGCTGAGAATTTCTTAGAGAATTTTTGGTGCAATTTCAGAGGTATGATTGGCTTTTTATTGTTAAACATACATTTAAGACAATACTCTGCTTCCCAAGAAGAAAAATATTATTTGCAAGTATAGCCTGTTATTTGTACTTATAAATCAGTGTATTCCTTGCTTTGCTTTAATAACTCTGATTACAGAAAGAAATTAGCATAAAGCTATGAAAAATCTCATAGTAATTCAGAATATAAAGATATGAATACATCTAATACCACACAGACTTTCTATATATAAAAAAAAAAATTTTCTGATGTCAGTTTTAGTGAGGAATGTAGTTATTTATGAGCACTGGTATTTAATGCTTAAAACATTTTTATTTTCTTGCCTTCCACCTTCCTTTTGCCCTAGGCAGACATTTCAACTAATTCAAATAAAAATACTTATGTGATATTCCGGAAGATTCTCATCCTTTGATTTTGGCAGAGGAGCAAGAGGGAAAAACCAGACATCTTTCTGTATATTCCTGCAGGCAAATCCATACTAATATCTGAGGTGGATCCATCAAGAGTTGAAAGATGTGAATAGATCTTGAGGGATGTTTTATGATAGAAGGGATGTGGAGACCGTAAGGGCAAGGATCAGGACTTCCTTCTGTAAAATGTTCAGCTCCTTGAAAACTGTTCAGAGGCTGTGGGAGAAGGCAGATAATCTGGAGCTGGTAAAGTTCCCTAGTTCCCTGCAGTTTTTGTTGTACACTGCATGTCTGGACTACATGTTTTGTGGATATAAATAGAATAAATATTCAAACCATTTGTAAGAATTATCCTCAAATGTAAATCTGTGTGCTATCTATGCCTTTAATAAGAAGAGTGGTGTGCATAAAACAGTGTTTATAACACTATTGATAGCAGTAAAATTTTTCAGTGCTTGATCTCTAATTTGTTTTTAGCAATAGTAATATTTTCACAAACAATATTGAAACAAGCCATCCCTATTCTATACAGTAAAATATCCCTTAGATTTCTAAACAGCATTTATGAAATCTGGCTGGCAGAAAGGCATCACAAATACTTTCAAAGAAAGAGCCTGATTCAGTTGCAGAATTGCTCTTCAAATACAAGCTTTACTTTGTTCTGGGTTTGTTTAAATTGAATTTAATACGCATAATCAACCAATCTGCTAAATGGACTTCATACCTAAAGCCTGATTTCCTGGGAATAATAACTCCTTTGCTAGTGTAATTTCTGTGACTTGAATAATTTTATGGTTGAAATAATAAGGGACCTTACTCTCATAGATTTTGTGAGGATGAGAAGAAAGATAACATGAAAATAACAGACATTGACTTCTAGGAACACAATAAAAAACACATCAGCAACCTTACTCAAGGTTATTTAAGAGTTTATTGACATATGTGTAATCTTCCTAAACAATTATTACTTTTTTAGTTATCAAGTTTATTTCTAGAGAGAATGAGCCCTTCAGAAAAATTAATTCTTAAGGATTTAGAGTTACAAAGGTTATGTTCTGTTCAAATCAGAGATATAGATACTAATTTATTTAAATGGTACTGAGCGCTGAATTTCAGAATACACAAAATCTGTTCATTAAAAATGGCAACAAATTAGGCTGTGAAATGTGAGTGATTTGAATGGCACATAGAAGGTAGAACTGTCAGTTATTTTTTGGGGGTTTTTTTTTGACTGTTAAGTGTGTCTTTTCGGCTGACATCAGATGACTACAAAATTGTAGAGCTTAAAAAAATAGAATAGTATCCAATTAAATTAATTGCTTAGGAATTTCATCCTAAAGATTAAAAGAATGGATGGTTGAAAAGTATGATAGTCAGAATATCTCTGAGTCTTTGAGAGCAAACTATCACACGTATTTAGATAATGTGAAATCCTAGCCAATATATTTTTCCAGAAAAACTATAAATTAATTACCCTCTAGTGTTCACTAAAGCATCTCTACTTCCACTCCATAAAATCAGCACAGTAACATGCATCTAACATTATTTTTAATAGTTATTAGTATATGTTCAGTTCAAGACATTCCAGTCACTGATCTGAAAGTCCGTACTACTCAAGTTTTGCAACGGATTGTCCTTCAATATCTTTGTAATTTTAAATAATGTTGCACTTGACAGAATCTCCAGAGATTTGCTGACAGTGTTGCAACTTGTAGCAGGTTCAAGGGATGGTTTAGGCCCATGGTTTAGACACTGGAAGTCTGGTTTCTCGCTAAGGGAAGAGGCTGATGAGAGGTAAATCCTGTGAGGTGGAATAAGTTCTCCTTTTCGTGCCAATGTCCTTCCTTACATAATCACTAAGCTGTGAATACTCCCCTTTGAATTGAGATGGGGACATTGAGACATAGGATGAAGGTATTCATCTTGGCTGATGGCTCACGATTGATTCAATCACGCTGAGACAACTGCAGCACCTCAGAAGATGTCAAAGACTCATAAAATGTCCTGAGATCCACCATATTGCATCATCCAGTGTGAAACTCCCAGCCAGAGGGGAGGTACCTGGTCATTCCCACCTGAACCTGAGTGATAAACATAACAGATGTTGCATTCTGTGGATTCTTTCCCCTTGCCACTTGTGGACAGAGTCACTGTCTTTCTCTCCCCCTGCCCCCTTGTCTTTCTCTCCCCCTCATATTTATTGCTAAATAAAATCTATGCTATTGCTTTTGGCATATGGTCTCATTTGCACCTAAATTTGGGCAGAGGCATCTCTAATAATTTTAATAGTCTATCTTAACACCATCATACATACTGTTACATCAGAAATAGCTTACACATCCATATGTCAAATATTACTGTACTTTGTGCCAAGTTTTATGTTTCATACACTAGATGACTAACTTGCTATGAGCATCTCTGTTAGGTATAAATTCTGAAAATCTCTTATATTTCCAAAATTTCAGTAAGTTTTGAAAAACAAAACATTGGAGACTATCTTGGCAAGGAGTTGTATCAGCACAACATAGCAGTTAACTGCCCCAGAGCTTCAGTGCTGTGCAATGTTGAGCAGGCAGCTCTGGGTGGGTGTATATGGCGTAATAAAAGTCCACTTGGAATGTCCACTTGAAATGTCCACTGGGCAGTGAAAAAGGAATCTAGAAATCAGTTAAAAAATAGACTAAAATTTATTAGAGCCATTTTTAATTTGAAGGGAACGCAGTGATTCATAGGGAGCCAGGTTGACAACATGAATAATTTCAGTTGTTGCTGGATTATGTGACTGCTCATAAGATCAGTAAAGACTTAAGAGATATACCTAATTGATTGCTAACATTCATTTGCACACAGAAATAGACATGAACCTTCCAGTTCTCAACTGCAGATCCAAGTCCACTGGGTGACTTTACTAATTTCATTGTTAATTCAGTTTCTGGGAGCAAGGGAACAGTTCAGGAGAGCTGAAGTTTGAATCATCAGGCATAATATTCTTCATTCTCATCACAAGAGGCGGCTCATTTCTTGTTGAGGTTTCTGCTTGGATCTAGCTGCAGTGGGGCAGCTGACTTTTTTTAGAAGTGCAAAGATTTGTTCTGTTCAAGTGCAAAGGTTGATGCCTTAAAGACCTTGTAGCAAAGAATTGGGAATTTTTAAGGTGATTGTTAAGAGCTTTAGGGCAGACCTAGGACCTTTTCCAGGGGTGATTATAAGATGGATGAAATGTTTCAGTGAGAGTTTGGCAGAGAGTTGACCAGCTGACACTGATTGAGAAGGAAGTTTTGAACACACAGGAGTAATTTTTATCTCCCTTCATAAAGGTCAGAGCTGATACTACAACTGATCAGAACCCTAAGGATGGACTCATTTGAACACAGACTGGATATGCATGCTTTGGCTGATACTAAGTAGGAGCTTGTTAACTGTAAGGAAACCAGGCATTTGGGAAAGCAGGTCAGTTGACTTCAGCCGCTTCCTTTTGGCTAGCAACCATTGCATGTGTTCTTTCCTGAGGATGTCTTAATAAACCAGAGTTAAATAAATCAGAAATAGGAGTAAATTTGATTGCCTAACTTAAAAATACCTTCTCAGATATGGTCTTACTTTGATGCACAGTAAATAAAATCACCTATTCCCATCTTTTTAACATTCATAGAGATGGTTTAACCCCAGACTGAGACTGAACTGAGAGGGTGGGGGATTTAAACCATGAGTATCTGGGTTTTTGCTGCACAAACAAATGAAGGTGTCACCAAATAAATACCTGTGTTTGTATCTTGGCTATTTTTTTACTGCATGTGTGGGCTATTAAGTCCTCCAGTCATATTTGAGTACCACCATGTCATAGTCATGGTTTTGGGCGATCTTTTTTTTTTTAAATCTGTGTTAAAAGTTCTCTTTGGGAGTGACTTTCTAGCTATTTATACAACAAACAATGTTTTCCCCTAGGCGGTTATAAGCTAATTTTCATCTGAATACTTTTTTTTTAGAACAAACATATGAAAGAAAGCTTCTCTTTCAAATAAGAAGAGGAACATTATGCTTCAGATCAGTTTTTGTACAAGGAATAAGTCAGAAAATTAATCAAACCCCTATTTTGCATTCAACAGATCATTTAGTAAACAAGCATAGAAAATTAGAAGCCTATTGAGTACAACTGTACTATTTTCTTGATCAGAAAATTTTAATTAAAAATAGTAGCATAGTAAACCGACCTCCTTCTTACTCCCTACTTCTCTTAATTGCTGAGCATCATGGAATTTTGTCCTTTTTTATTTCTACTAAATTACAACTGATCATTACAATCCCAAAGCATATAATATTTATGTTCATAAAATCATGCAAAAATCAATCAGAAATCAAATGAGAACACTACCTTTCAATAGCACATTATCAAATAAACTTTGAAAGTATTTTCATTTAAAATTCCTCTGTAATCAAATAAAGAAGCTGACCTTATCTGAATATTTTTTGTTGCTTTTTCCCATCCCCACACCCTTATTACACAAATTGTCTCTTCAGATAAACAATTTGTCAAAAATCAACTTCTTTCAATCCCCTGCTCTTTCAATAGCCTAAACTGTGCCTTGGTATCCTATTACTTTTTTCTTTGCAGCCAAAGAAATTCCAACTTTATTTGGGAAGACAGAGGTTCTTTTGCTGCTGTTGTAATATTTCCTTTTTATCTTCAGCATACTGACATCCACCATCCACACCATATTTTGATGTTCTACTTGATAATGATCTGGGAATTTTTTTTCCTTTTAAATTGTAACAAACTTTGTTTTTTTCTTGTGTATAGCATAGCATCAAAATAGACAGTCTTCATAGTTTTACTGTTGCTAGATGACATTTGATTTAAAAGATGTTCACAATCTCATCCAAATGTTTTGCAGTGGAGGAAGTTTGGATGCATGGTGAATAAATGTTGAGTGTTACAGCAATCCCTTGATTGACTTCAGAGTGCTCATTGTTTAATGTACTTAACACAGTTTTGATGCTGACTTATGAAGTAAATACAATCTTCTGCAGCATTCCAGCATATAATTAAAACAGTTTTCAACATATTTTTTGGCACAGAACTTGACCTACTTTCACACTTCTAAGGTTTAAAATAAAATATTACTCGCATTGCATTCCTATTTTTATGGAAATCTACCGTATCAATCTCAAAGAAAACTGCACTACACTCTAACTAGTATGTGTGTAATATAAGTCATAATAATAATTTATAGCTGAATAATAGCATTCCATGATTAGGGATCTAGTAATAATGTATAGACATTGTGCTCAAAGCAATAATCATTACTCAAGTAAGCAGTACCTGCAAAGTCATCCATACTTGTGTAAATAAGAAATTACCTACATTTATAAGGAATGAAGGATCAAATCCATGCATTACTTAATCATAATACCTTCTTACACTATTTAAGGCTTTTTATGTGCATGTTGCAAAGGAATACATGGAGATTAAGGAGGTACTTGATTTGCAAAGGAGCATGAGGTAGGAAGTCAAGTGGACAAGTTCCCACTGTCCATTTAGTATCAGATTGCTGTAGAATATAATTTTTGCCTCAAAACCTATTTTCCTACTGTCAAGCAGCTTTTCTTCTACTTTCTAAAGCAGGAAGAAGGAGGTGAACTATTTCCTTCTGAAAGAAGGAGCTGAAATGTTTTCCTTCAGAGAGCAACCATTTAAAATGCTCATATTGGAGGTGTAAAACCTCCCAAAAAATTTTAATGAATGATTTAAAATTCTTTTAGTTTTGGCATCTTTTTCAGATTTTAGAAAAAGTCTATGTATCTATAGATTTGTTTGGGTTTTTTTCCAGTAATATATATCATATAAAATTTTAAAACCCCTCTCCCTCTGTACAGACCTTACCTAGCTCCCTATTAATGTTATTATTCACCTTAAGCTCTATTTGCCTGACAGCAAAATCCTGTGACACTTGAAACTGAATTGTAAATACTGACACACAAAGGTACTTTCTAACTGAATTCATGGCAAATTAACAAAGTTTGCAATGTATTTGACACAAACTGGGTTAAGACAATGCCAGTACTAAATCTCCACTCTGTTAGCTAACATAGTCTAAGGACTAGCAGTACCCTCAGCAGTATTATAAGCACATCCACAGCTCTGTTCCATCCTCTTTTAAGTGTTGAATTTGTATCAGGTCTATTCCTTTTTTTTCCTGGGCAAATGAATTAATTTGTTTATTCTACAGCTGAAAATTATTTAGATGTTTCAAGCCACTGTAGTGGCATAAGAGATGAAGTAATTGTCTTTCTAAGCACATGGAAAAAAATTGAGAGATGGGGAAGAGTGCTATAGAGTAGGAAAGGAATTAAGAAACAGGACAGATTACTTTTTCATACTAAGATGCTACCCAGATTTTGTTACATTCAGGTTTAATATCTCCCCATTCTCAAATTATGTTGACGGGTGGAATTGATTTTGTTCAGTTCAAGGGTTATGAATTATTTAAAAGCTCATTAGTTTTACAAGAAGTAGGATTTCTTGCAGGTGATTCCATTATGGAGAAATGATAGTAAAACACAGTAAAATCTAAGGCATAGCACAAAAGTATATGTTTTGTTGATTTTCAGTGTGACTTGTGCTCCTCAATATCTATGGTTGTGGAGGATCAATGATGGTATTAAACTTATAAATCCAGTAGTAATGGAATTTCAGTACCTATCACAGAATCACAGAATAGGTCAGGTTGGAAAAGACCACAGTGGGCCATCTGGTCCAACCTCTCTGCTTAAGAAGGGTCATCCTAGAGCACATGGCACAAGATTATGTCCAGATAGTTCTTGAATATCTCAAATGAGAGAGAGACTTCAGAAACTCTGTGCAATCTGCTCAGTCATCTATTTAGTAAAGAATTCTTCCTCATACTCAGATGGAATTTCCAGGGCATCAATTTCTGCCTGTTGCCTCTTGTCCTATTGCTTGGCACCACTGGGAAGAGCCTGAATCCATCTTTTTGACACTCACCCTTCAAATACATTGGTATGTCTTGGGCCATAGTAAAAATTTTAATCCTCTTCAGTTTATTGCCTTACCTCAACATATGTAAGAATGGATATCTAAAGATCCACTACCATATTGAATTCCAATTCTTACGAATTTTCTTCTACTCATATGTCATGTTTACTACAAAACTTCTGGGGAAAAAAAAAATCTATTGAATTGTGGTCTAAAGTATGCAGAGACTCTGGCACAGAAACATTAGAAACTCTCAAGCTTTCAAGACAGTGAAGCTGCAACCCAGCTGTCTCTCCCTCTCTCCTCCTGTCACAGCCTGTCAAAAACAAACAGTGGGTAAATTAAATAGTTTTGTTTAAGAACAAGAAGTGAAGTGATTCATAGCAGCTTGAATCTGTTTGTGCAAGCATAATTGTTTACTGAAATTCTTTACAATACATTCCCAGGGGCTATGGAAATTGGTCCAAGAACAAGCTCTGCTATGCTGTTGCCCGACTCTCCTGTCAATATCAGCTCTTCTCAGACAGAGAATGGAGGCTTCCATCTTCCTCTGTCGTAAAAGAATTCATAGCTTACAGGAGAAAAGCATTTTTCTCTGCTGAAGTGTAAATGTTGGGAATACAGTTATATAATTCAGAGAAAAATAAAACCACAGCAAGCGTTTGGCCACTAAATCTGAGTGTTAGATAAAAATGTTGAAGCATCAGACCTTATTGTGTATTACTCAGTCAGCTTCATGTGTTCTATATTTTGATTCAGATGCTTTGAACATGTGTCTCCATCCCAGACCTTTAAATGATAAGAAGCTTTATCATTATCTGTCCTTTCCCATAATGCTAGTGGATTCTTCACAGAATTGAATCTGCCACTGTAAGATGTACAATAAAAAAACATTGCAAATATTGGCACAGCATTTGTTGCATTAGCGTACAAATAAGATATCATTTTTCAGGGAGCTGATGCACAAAAAATGACTTTTGATGTTGATCTTTATCTTAAATACAATTTAAGGAGAAAAGAAATGGTTTTAAAAATGATTATGTTTGTGTTATGAAAACATAAACTATTTAATGAGTGTTTTGAGGACTTTTTCCATTTGTATGCTTATGGAAGATGATTTTTATAAATACCTGAATATCCATTTGATTTTCTATTTTCAACTTGCTTCACAGAAAATGGTGAAAATATATTGAAGGAAACACATTTCATATTACTGTGAAGGAGAGCAAGGGCATAAACATCAGACTTGATTCACACATTTCCTAGGCATCCATTACTGTTCTCTCTAATGATTGTCATTGCTGCAATCATGATCTAATCATTAATTTTCAGTTTTGATATTTCATGCCTTTAAAATTGCTGTGCACTTGTAGAGAGTAAACTGACCAAGTGGTGGTTTTTATGGAGCATTTGCCTTCTTAAAAATCCCATTTCACATTGTCTTTGCCTGTGAAGCACATATAATGTGCTTAGACTCTGAAAATATGAGCTCTGATCTTGGAGGAAAGAATACAGAAAAATACCTGGAGGGTACTGAGTGCAACTTTGGACTTCTTAGTACATTGACCTACCGAAGCTACTCCAGCAGGAAGAAACTGAGATGTCTGGATAGACACAATGTAGGAAGAGAGGCCCAGAGAAATGGTTTTGCAAGGCCTTTAGTATAGAAAGCTAAAGAGAGGCAGCTATTTTTATGATATTCAGATATCTAATGGTGGAATGCAGAGAAGATAGAGTCAGGCTCTTTCCAGCATTAGGGAAAGGTGTGAAAATCCCAAGATACAGCAATACAAATTCTGAAAAATACTTCAAAGAATTTCATTTCAGAGTAGGAGATATTTGAATAGGTTGTCGAAGAAGCTTTAGGAATCTTCATCCCTGGAAATACTCAGTATTCAACTGCACAAGCATCTGAGCAAGGCCTACATGTGCATATTGGGGATAGTTCATACTGTACCTGTAAGCTCTCTAGCAAGGACCTTGTGGAATTCCTCCTGGTCTTATCGATAGAAAACAGGATGGCAGAGCCAAGGTAGCCAGTCAGGAAAGACATCAGGAATGTTATGGTCATGGCAAGGTTCACCAGATAATGGGTGTGAAGCCCCAGAGGAGCACTTCTCCCATTTGTGAGCTCTGTGTCAAATGGGACTAGGGAAGGGAAATGGTGGAACTGCCCTGAAGTCCCTGAAAGTTGTAAGAAAGGAAGCCAAGGCTTCACCTAAGAAAAATGCAACCTGCCTTTAGAATGATGAAGGGCTTGGCCTACCACCATCTGGGGCAAAATCTACAAATGCCCTGAAACCAACTGCTTACCCCCCCTTTTAGTAATTAGTACACAGGATTGTTAAAATCAACAATTAGAATGATTCTGGAAGTAAGAAGTGCATGGGTTTGAGCTGGAACTATTTCTTCTATACATCCACAAATTCTCTAGTCATCCTTCACTCTTGAAACACAAAGGAGACTTAGAGGGTGTTCCCTATAGAGTATGTGTATGGAGTATGTGGAGGTGGGAATATACATACAAGAGGAGCTCAATTCTCTATTAAAATGAGTACTAAAATGAGAGCACCAAGAGAGCTTTTTTTTTTTTTTCCTGGCCTGCCTAAGAGTACTGTACTTGTCTACCTGGAAACCAGATGGAAAACACAAATGTGCAGATGTACAATTCATAATATGGCGTATTAATTAGGTTTACATGCTGATTCCTCCCAGTTTATGTTCTGAGTTTTATGTCAGCGTCTCCAGAGCTGTTGATGTGCATCTGGTTCCTAAAGGCAAAACAAGAGTGGACAAAGTTATTT
This sequence comes from Phainopepla nitens, assembly GCA_013400175.1. NCBI lineage: Eukaryota > Metazoa > Chordata > Aves > Passeriformes > Bombycillidae > Phainopepla > Phainopepla nitens. Next base: position 147,234 of record VXBQ01012987.1, on the reverse strand, counting down.
GAGATGACTATGACCTATTTCTGCTTGTTAGGGCTGCAAAGTTAGTTTAGGGAAGTTGATTTATTTTACCTCTGGTGCTGCCTGAAGGAAATTACTGCTAGGATAATATACCTTTTTAAAATACCCAGTAGCTGTGTGGCAAAGTGAGCTGTGAATTTATGAAGCAACCATGATGCTTCTATTAAAAGTTAATATATTTTTCATGAGAACAACCTTAAATTATTGGTGCTTTTTATATTAAATACTTGTAGCATTTGATTAAAATGTGTGAAACATCCAATATGTTTCTTTACTGGTTGGATATTTTTACTATCCTACATTTAGCAATTGCCATCTTTCAGTGAGTGTCATTCAGTGAACCAGTGTGATGAACAGAGCAGCGGGGTAACTCCAGAGAGACCAGTTTGGATGGTGTGGTGGTGGTCAGGTCAAGCTCTGCATCTTTTTGTTGTGCACTTTTATTATTAATATTGCTGCTGTTCCTGTTCATTTACTTGCTACATTTCTGTTTCCAGTAAAAAGTTCTTACCTTAACCCATGATCCCTGCCTCTTGTGTCTCTCAGAGGAGTAGAGAGGACTCTGGGTTGGGGAGTGCCATTCTGAAACTGCAGCAATGCCATATCAATTGTAACTTCCCATTCAAATACCACAAAATAAAAACAAGTGTTATTGGCTTAACGTCCCCTCCTCCCCAAAAAGCTCCAAAAGATTTTAAGTAAAATATATAAATCAATTCATCCAAACACATACTACATAAAAATACTGTATGCAACTTCTAACACTGAAGTTGAAGCAATAATTGTCCTGGATGACATAACTACTTACTATAAGGAGGAGATAATAATCAGCCTCACGATCAGGCCTTGAATCTAGCAGGGTCCAGTACATAGTTCTTAGTCTGAAAACCCATTCAAAGTGATTCTTGAAGATAGATTTTAATTTTTTTCCAATAATTGCTCACATTTGCTCACATTGGCCACAACAGTTATCAGCTGGATGAATCAACTAAAAGTTAACTGTTGCAAAGCATAGCAAGTCTTCTATTTCTTGATAAAATAAATCTCTTTGAGATTTCTGAATGATCTTCAAATGAGATAATCTCTTAATATCTCACACTGATCTCTCAATTGAAAGTCTATGGACCCAATCCAAAGCCTGATGGAGTCAATGAAATTTTTACTATAAACTTCAATAGGTTTTGCATCAAAATATCTCTAGGTGATTATAAATGAAACAATAAATTTCAGTCTGTAATAATATAGCTCACCATGTGTAACTTGAGTGTTAAAATGTATAAATACATAAAAAATGTATTTATAGTTTAATGAGATTGTTTTAAATTAAACACAATGTGGCACTTTCCCCCCCAACAAAGTTAAAAAGGGTTTAGGCCCACACTTTGTATCCTTTGCCATATTCTCCTGGCTTAGCTGAATTGCTGCTTTCTATCCTCTCTTGGCTGAAGCAGTACCCTGAGAAAAGAGTGTAAGATTCAGCACTGATAAACCTGCAAGAATCTGATTGTGCTGAAGTGATCCTTCAAAGCAGAGGTCCTGAATTTCTATTTCTTTTCTAAAACTGATGGTACATTTTATCCGACCACCCTGTAATGTGAAATAAAGAAAGTTGGTTTTATTATTGCTTTTTGTATTAGAGTGAATAATTTCCTTAGTTGTAAACACCCATATTTTGCTTAAGTGAGGTACTTAAGACTTTTTCTGGTTCCAATTCCAAATGCCCTGAAAACCTAATCACAGATTCTTGCATAATAGCAAGACATTATATTAAGCACTGTTTCTACATTAGGGGATGTAGGCTATTTAGCTGTATTAAGAAAATAAAAATATATGTGCTACAAATTTTACTTCAGCAGACATCACCTTAATGAATATTATAGCAATATTCTCTTCATGTTTAAAATGATGCATTAAAATCCCATAAGTACTGTACTTCTACCAATAGGTGAATTATTAATAAGGTGATAATCAAGGTAATGATGCTGCCTTATTAGGTCTTGATGTATCTTGCTAACATACCAGTTAACTCCCTGTTGGTGGGCAGGAGAAAAGTGCTTTATATGTGCTCAGGAGAGCACTAGAGAAGTTAATATTTTCCTAACAGAGTTTATTGTACTCTTTCTAGGATTTTTTTTTTGTTTGCTTATTTGGTTGTTTCTCTTTTTTTTAAACTGCTTTTCTAAAGATTGCCCAAGCCCTTGTTGTCCATTTTACCTTCTTTAGGATGTATGAAGGAGTGATGGCATAATATAATTAATACATTACGGTAAAATAAACCTTATTGAAGTCTAACCCTATATTATCAAGTCAATATATTAATCAATAATATGACCACTTGAAGAAAAAATGCATCTAAAGCAGCTATGATAGCAAACCAATAGAAAAACATAGAATGCAACTGCTTATTTTTCTTGTCCTAGATTTTTCTTTCAGTATGTTAATATTCTGGCATGTCAGAAAATTACTGGGGGAAAGAAATGTGCCCCTGCAACTCAGAAGTAAAAAATAGCACAAAGACTGAGTCAGCAGAGTCTGATAAACCAAAAATCTGCCATTCATGTCTCCCAAATCCTAGTGCAAGCAAGCAAACAAACAAGCCAAGCTAACTTTTTTTTTTTTAACTTGGAAAAATAAGGCTGTTTGTTTGTTTGCACTTTGCATCTTTAATACTGAGTTCTCCTCAGCAGTTTAAAATGCGCAGAACAGAAATCTGTTTCCATAACAATTTCAGTGCTATTTGCAAACCTTGGAGATCTATTGCTTTCATCTGCCAATACTTATCTGTCTGAAGTTTGAGGAATTTACCTCAAAGAAGCTGAACCTAAAGAAATCTATTACAAAACTTGTAAGAACTAGGTAACTAGCTTGTGTTGTGAAAGAATTTATTTTTTATTTCATCATTTGTAGAGCTACATCTGAGACCATTTGTAACAGCAATAATTTGGGTGCATTTGAGGCAGCAGAAAGGACATGCTGACTGACAAACAAGTATATTTCTGAGTATAGAAAGTTTTATTGTATTTTGCTGCTGGTTGTTGGCACACAGTGAATTTTGTTTATTGGCGGATCAAGTACAAGATGAACATTTTGTGTCTTAGTCACACTAATGCCAACATGGGCATAATTTGAAGCAATAGGGCATATTATCTTGAAGCCTAAAAACCCAAAGGAATTGTGGTATGCTAAAGTGTTGTGTGTAACTGACTTGCCACATAAGAGGGGGTTACCTGATCTGATAATGCCTAAAATTCATAGTTGATAAAAACAAACAAACAAAAATGTAAATACTAACAAAAAATAGTTGTAAACTTTTACGAGTAAAACAGAATTTTTGATATTTTGCTTTGAAAAGAGTAAACTGGCATAATATTTTCAGTTCTTTAACTATTATTATGTTATTATCAAAATGTTCTAAATAGAGTATTTCTATTTACATGTCAAAACAACAATTAACATTAAGCGGAAACAGAGTGGAATAGTGGTGTGCAGGGTTTCTTCCCTTGTTCCTTCTTTTTGCTTCCTCACATCATCAGACTACTATACCCCTAAACATTCCCAATAGCATTTCTTATATCTTAATAGCATTTCTTAAATCTTATTTTGATCACTGTAATTAATAACACTGATAAAGTGACAATTAAAAAGTCATTGGTGAAAGCTGAAGGAAAAAAAAATGTCCCTTTACTTTTATTCAATTTTTGGCTATGCAAATATGCAGAATATTCTTCTTCACATTGAATCAGCATTTTCTGATGGAAAATTTTCCAATTTAATAACTTTTTTGCTAGGTGGTTGCAGATAATCCTTTCATCCAGTCAGTAGCTTGCTGTGTCCTGATTAATTTTCTGTCAGAAAGGTCTGATTTTTCTTAACCAAATAATTTACTGAGTCTTTTATGAAATATGTTTTAAGACTTCACCACAGGAAAAAATGTGAAGGCAGTTGCTGCCTGGGAATCTGTAACTAATGAATAATACTAGTCTAATTAATGTCAAACTAATTCAAGCCCTGCAACTAGCTAGCTGAAATAATTTTCACTTCTTCAGGTACAAATTATATTTAAAATCCATAGAGAGTTTCTAATAATACCAAACATCAATGTCTTACCTGTACAGTGTGAATCTCTAGTAAAACCCTGAAATGAGCAATTAAAAGAATTATGGTTAGGACTAGGAGTTATTGCAATGAAATTTTATTTTTTGTGTTCCAGAGTTAATCTTTTCATGTGCAGTCTCATACATAGTCACATTATTCATTTGCATAGGGAGGTTTCCCTTAAAAATAATCTAAGAAGTTGATTTAGTGCACAGCAGGATGTCAACCTTTTTTAGGACTGGATGATTCATGGCAGAGCTCATTTATCCACGCCACTGCCACGATAAGTCTGATGGAACTGGCTGCTATTAGAACTGCCTGGGCTGTGATTGCCACTGAATCAGTCCCTTAAGAGTCACCACCTGGAGCAAAAAAGTTTCATAAAATGCCTGACATAATTTCAATCTATATTAGCTATTTAGTGGCAGCCAGCAGAACTTCCTGTAAAACACCCTTTTATCTGTTTGGGAACTGCTTCCCACAACTAAGCCTAAAGCAAGGAGGCTCCTGAGCATTATTAGTGTGTTGTAAGTAAACAATTCAATATCTGATTTTTTTCCTTTGTGTTTATTATTGTTCATAATTCTTTTATTTTTTACCTGCAGCCATAGCCACATTTCAAGAGTGAATGAAAAAACAGGCCATATATTTAATGCTTTGGGTGTATGTCCACAATGCCTATTACATACCTTCCCTCCTGCCCTGTGTACTGGAACCCTGCAGACAGTAATTTGTGCAACATCCCATTGCAAATTAATACTTAAGAGATACATCACCTCATCAGTGAAAGTGCTGATCCAGCAAAAGTGCTACAAAGTCTTATTTGATGTCATTAGTGCTATTAGTGACTTGTCAAAAGTCATTCAAGTTCAGATGTTGTGACTGTTGGAAGCCAGTGACCTCAGCTGGCAGCTTTTTTGTGTGACTGTGAGGTGGTAAAGCCTACTTTCATGATCATTTCTTAGTAGGGTATTTATTTATTTATTTATTTGGTTGGGTTTTTTATAGTGAGGTTCCCTGATAAGGCAGAAAGAAAGAGATGAAAGGTGGATGGCTACAGCGTATCATGAGTGTCTTTCTGTTCTTTCCCTCATTAATCAAATACTGAGGGATATATTTGTCTTTGAAAGTGAAGATCTGCATTACTTTTTTGGCTAGTTCATAATTCAGTTATAATCCAAAAGGATTTAAATGCTTAAGTATGCAATTTAAAAGCTATAAAGAAATTAGGATTTGACGAGACAGCAAAGAATTCCTCTAAAATTGTAGACAGGTAATTTTATACTTGCCAGAAGAGGATGTTTAGGCCCTGCTTCTGAAACAAATAGTTGTAGTCTACAAAATATTTGAAAAACAAAAGAAAAAAATTTAAAGCATTCAGAGATATTTTTTATTTTCATAGCAAATCTTAGTTATGTTTAAACACCATTCTGTGTTGCACATTATGTAATTTATAATGTCATTTTATTTGCTCTACAGAAAACCGGGATTTCTTTGTTGCTATATCATTTTAGACATGACATTTTGGAATGTTTAAACACATACTGCTTTGTTAAAATATATATTATAGATGTAAATTAATTTCTGTGAGAAATCTGTAAAGGAATTTGGTTCTTATGTGGGGGGGGGGAAGCTCAGATTGTTAAAATTTTGTATAAAAGGAGTAGAAGAAAAATTTGCTCATTCCAATGGTCTGCCTGGAAAATTTCCACAGGGAATTCTGTGCACCAAAGGACTGAGAAGCTGAGCCGTCATTATTTCCATTTTTTTATTATACTCTTCCATATAACATAATGTGAGGTAGTTTCCTGAAAGGAGGAGCAATATGTTTTTCATTCGGAACTGACTAGCTGGCTGTAATTACCATTACAGAATTTGCACATCATGTGCAGTTGATCATACTTTTAAAATACTTCCTTGTATCTTGCGATACCTTTTATATCTTCTAGGTGTCCTTGCTTGTTGCAGGGCGGCATTGGACTATAGGTGACCTTTAAGGGTCCCTTCCAACCCAAACTATTGGAAAAAAAAATCTGGCACTGTACATTTCAGTGTTGCATACACACGTCTGAACTTGCTGCATCTGAGATACGATAGCTATTGGAAGTTCTCAGAACACAGCCATTAGGTCCTCAATAATTTACCTTTTTCTTAATAAATTGAACCTTATCTTTATCCCAGAAAGGGGTGTGGAATTTCTCTTTTAATTTTAGGGCACCAATTTGTTGGTGTCCACTTTAAGATATTTTTAAAAAATGACATAAGGAAAGTACCACCTTTTACATTTGGGCAGCCCTGAGGATATTTCAAGCTGAGCATCCAGTATTGACAGTGATTTCAGAGAGAGCTGGCTCCTGTATCTGCCACAGTTGTCCTTTGTCTGCTTCTTTTCATTTTCACTAAAGCTGTGTTCAGTTTGAGAATACTGCTGGGCTAGCAATAGTTTCTCTTGCCTTGGCCATAATGTGTTGTATAGGAAGTCTCAGAGATCACTTTGAGTAGAGTTTTATGATCAAAGTTTCACAATTTCAGAGAATCAACTTCTTGTCATTGAAAGGAAAAATGTTAATTACTTGAATTCACTGAAATTTACATTATAATGAGAAATAAGAGCAGTAGCTATTTCAGTGACTTTTTCTTAAACGAATGTTTTAGAGTTCTAAAAAGTACCTGGGAATGCCAAGTAGTACAGTTGATCAATTGTTAAGTCATCCATAACTTGCTATTTGTTTTATTTTGAAAAGTAGAAGTCTGTTCCCGTTGCTCATTTTTTCATATACTTCTTCACTTGATTATGTTTATGTTTTAATTTTTGTCAGTCTGGAGTCAGAAAATGCATTCTGTATTAGAATGTATATAAATATTATTTACAAAAAGTAAAACTGTAGGCTTTTCTTTGGATGCATTTCAATCCACAGTGTAAAAAAGGCAATAAAAATTTAACTGTGGATTCCCACAACTAAAGTTACTGCTGATTATGCTGAGTCACATCTTTCTGTGTTTTTCGTAGTCTATAATTTTCTGCTCTGAGCTGGGTTTCTTTAGCTTTGTTTTAGAGGTGCTTGGCAGAAGCATCTTCATTCAGAGCTAATCTGCAAATTATCATTCATATTCTTGGCTTAGAGCCAAACTACCATTATTTGTGTGAATAAAATCAAGATATCCTATAATTACTGTTACCTAGTACTCTGGGTTGGGTTGGTACTGTTGTTGGGTTGGTGCTTTTTCCAGTAGCAGAAACTGATGACCAATTAGATTGGTTTTATGATATTTTATTTCTTTACAATTCTGTAGAATTGCCATGCTTTCCTGAGCACTAGGATAAACAGTGAGGATGAATGCATGTCTTTTCAACATTTATTGTCATTTTAATATTTACACAATTTATTTCCCAAGTTAGCCCTGCCCTCAGATTAATATGAAAGTACTTCAGCTTTTCAGCTCCTTTTTGGACAGAAAGATATGTTTTGCTTCTTTTTCCTGACATGTAAATTGAATGGAAATGGTTAAACTTATACTTTCCAGCAGTTTCTCTCCCAGTCATGAAGGGAGTGGTAGTAGACCATCTCAACATTGGCTTATTACGCTTCATTTTCTATTGAGAGCATAACACATAAAGAAAAAAACCCCAAACCCTAAACCAAATAACCCCTGCCCACATTATAAAAATGGAGGACACTTGAAGGTCTGTAGGTGAAAGAAGGCCATGTGGAAGCTCTTGTTAGGCCGTGAGGGGAATGGAAGGAAGGATACATATGTACCACATCCTGCCACATTCTTTGCCAGGGAATGGCAGAAAAAAATTCAATTCTTCTCACCCTATGTGTGCATAATCTTCATTCATGTGGGTGAGAACTATATCAGTGCAGGGAGAAGAGAGTAGGTGCTTTAGGCAGTAAGAGATACAATTACTTTTCTGACAGCAATGAAATGGAATTTTTCATGCAGAAAAGATGTAACCGAAAGCAGGAATTTAAGAAAATGTCTGCTTAAAAGCATATTGTCCAATAAAATTTAGAATTTTCAAGAAGCATTTGCTGAAATTTGTGCATGTATATGACCATGTTCTTTAACAGTTTTTTTCTGTAACTCTATGCAGTTTAGGCATAAATAACCTCACTATGTTTATTGCTTCTCAATACTGTCTAAAAGGCATACTAGCTGCTTTTCTAAGGTTCTACTAAATTCTGTAAAATAGAGAAAAGTAATGGGAAATTAAATAACAGAAAAATAGTAAAATATATTTTTGTTACTGAAACTTAAAACCATATATTCTTTTATACATGCTTAGCCATGAATCCATTCTAAGTAAGTTTTTCATTTAAGTCAGGTAAATATTTCATGTTTCTGTGAGTCCAAATTTATTTTTGTTCCTTTAAGTTTTCTGAACCACGAAACTTCTACCCGAAAAGAATTTTTTCACAGGAATGTGGAGACTTTTTATAAGATATTTTAGAAACGTAAAAACACAAATGTTAGGCTGATCTTTGAAAATATCTATTTTGGTAATTCTGAATTTTTAAATCAGTATAGATTTCACACCAATGATCTGTTCCAGAAGAGTCTTTATTGTGCACTGTATGGATTAATGTTAAAATTGATTTTAAAAAATTGGGAAAAAGGACTCTTATTCTGTAATTGATATATCCATGCAACTTCTTTACATACAAATAACAATTTGGTTATATCGCAGAGTAAAGAGAAACAATCAGCTCAGAAAAATAAAGAGAACATTTCACTTTAATTGAACAAGCATACAAGACCGATATAGACATTTTCATAGTTGAGAGGTTTTCATGGGAATATGGTTTGGAATCTTCTGATAGACTCATGTTCTTCTGTTTTGTCATGTATTTCCGTCAGCAGAGCCAAGAGTGGGCCATTTGGAACACACTCCTATGCAAGAGACTAGGAAAAAGTTGCTACTGGGAAAAATGTAGCAGTGAATATTATTCTAGGGTAGAGATTGTGCTTGCCTTTTGGTATTAGCTGAGTAGTTCCAGAATGGTGTCTGCTGCTGAATTTAGACAAGGTTATAGGTATCTTTCTATCACTTCATCATGGCTATGTGTCTTAGAAGACAAATGAAAGGTGTATTTTGTTTAAATAAATGAGTACAGGATGCAGTGCTTCTGGCCTACACATTGGTCTTAATAAGTATTACAGTGCAGACCTTCATGACTTTTGCAAATATAGGAAACTAGAGTCAGAACCCTATTTCTGGACTCTTTTTATCAGGATATATGTAGGATTGTTGAAATACACTTGAAAACAGATACAGTTAAAGGTGGTGTGGGTGAAACAGCCTAAAAATCTATGCCAACTGCCACTTGCATGCGGACATCAGGTGCTGCTACAGAAGGGTAGGTCACCACCGGGTGACATTGGATGTCACCACCGGGTGACATATCAGGTCTAGAGTTTAATGCCTCTGCACAATGTCAAGGGATAACCACAGTTATATGTGTCAATAGGACACTACTAAATATTCTATCATTGTATTTCAGGTCTTAGTTCATCAAATTTTTCTCCAAATCTTTATGGAAAAATAAAAGTTAAATACTGTGGTTCAGATTTTTCATAATGCTAATAGACATGTCCAGTAATAAACTATTGTTCAAGATAATTTCTTTTTAATTAAGGTTGAGTGTTTCCTTATATTGACGAACTCAAGGACATTTAAGTGTCTATTGAAAACTTAATATGTGCTCAGCTGTGTTAGAGAATGCTCAAGGAAATTGCAGTTACATAGACTGAGGAGAAAATAAAAAGCAATTTCTCTCTAGATGGACAGATACAAAGAAAGAAGAATCACAATCAAAGTACGCTTTAAAAAGTGAGGAATGTGGGCTAAGCAGTCAGAAAACAGGGTATAAAAAGAGTTCAAAAGGAAAGTCTGCAAATTTTTAAGTGGTGATAATGGTTAATTTTACTGAGAAAGGACCTATTAAAAATGCAATAAAAGACAAAGAAGAAGTATTGGTGTAGGAAAGAAATAGGTTTAATGGTTTGGCAAAAGTGAAAGGATGGAACAAAATGCAGAAAAGTGAGATCTGAGTCGTGGAAGTCACTTATTTCATGTGTGTTGGGACATACAGTCAGGAAGGAATGTACAATGAACATATAATGCGTGTATGGATTCTGACCTTGCTGAAAGTCAATAGTTAAAAACTAGGACTGACTGGTACAATTCTCAAGAAATCTACTGTTCTATTTACCTGCATCAGGACTACATCATTCCTGATATATTTATAAACCTTTTTTCTTAAAAACTTCATTAATAGAGGTTTAGGGGTATCTTCAGGAAATCTGTTGCAAAGTTCAACTGTCTTGATGTTTAGAAATTTTTTCAAAATCTAAAACTGAAGCTGCTGTAGAAAGAGGATGGCTGTAAAAGATATGCACAGCATGTACTTCATAGTGGAGACACTATAAAAAGAATTTCAATTTTCACCAGAAATAATACAGTAATGCTTATAAAAGCAAGAGCAAAAACAATAGAGGAGAGTGGTCTGTTTCCACTAAAGTTCAGAAATTTCATTGAAATTAGAGAGTCTGAAAGAGAGAGCCTGTGAAGAATTCTGCTTCTGCAGTCATTATTATTTGAATAATTAAAACTTTTTGTAATACTTTTTTAAAATTTTCCCGAATTCCATGTTCGTAGAAATGAAAAGCGAGTCTAATTTTATCTAATGCAAGGAAGACTCTGACACTTTAAAACATCTCTTAAGACCTTCTGCACATTAGATGAGTGAACCTTTGATGGAGAAAAGGCATTCTGCATGGACAGCTGAAAACAGAACTGAGACAAAAGAGTTAAATATACATTTAATACACTGCATTTTTGCTTTCAACATTTAAGTTGACCTTGGCCTCTTTTATCTCACTGCCACTAACAGCAGAAAGAGGCAGATCATTAGCTGACTAGAAAAGATCAGTCTGTGAAAAGGTACAAAACATTCTGGAAATAATCAAAGGCAGGCAATTGGAAAAGTGAGAGAAAATAATTTTCTTCACAGGATATTTCAGGGGTAATGTATTAAAAAAACATAAAAACTTTAATCTTTGACGTGCTTCTGGTTTGCAGTTTTAATCCATTTCAAATATGTAGCAGAGTGACTTTTTAAACTGGAAAGGTGAGTGAACTGCAACACTTTCCCAAGGCAAGAGGAAAGTCCTGTTCAGAGAGAGGAAGGATAGGAGCAGGGCTAGTTGGGAGTCAGGAAGCGACAACTGAAGTGGAAAGTGGGGGAACTGGGAGGGGGTTTTCCTCTCTGTGAGGTTTAGCCTGATTTCAGTGGAAAGGCAGCACATCCCAATAGTCAGTTCTGACAGTTCTGCTCTCCCCTCCTCCCACTCCCTCAGCCCTCCTCCAAAATAGCCCAATGTCCAACCTAAGTTATTTGAACCATAAGGCAATGATTTTCATCAGGGCTTATTGAATCAAATGCTGAAGTATTGATGGCTTTAGAATTTTTTTGGCAGCCAAACACTGAACTTTTGAAAAATGTGAGATTTTTTTGTGGTTACTAATAACTTAGTGGTTATGACACTCATCTGGCATATTAACTCTTTATTGTGCCTTTAGTCCTAACAAAGACTCAATACTGGATTTCTTCTCAGGTAGAGAGCTTAGTCCCCCATCCACAGAATCAAGCTCTCTTTATAGTGCCATTGGTTTTTGTAATAACAAATTGCAGCTTGAGTAACCCAGAGTAGGAGCTAAAACGTAAGACTCCATAATGAGATGAGCAGGACAGTTACCAATCTGCAGGAGGTTCAGTGTTTCTGCAAATCTGAGTTAAAAGCCTATATCTTGCCTAATAGCTAGGACCTAGCAAATATCTTTGAAAATCCCCTTCTGGCCTGAGACCTGCTCTGACAAAGGTTTCCTGAGAAAGTTTACTCCTTTTACCTATATCCTCTCAATTAATTTCAGAATACAATCTTGACTTCAGTAAACCACTATTTTCCAAAATAAACCTGTTTAGATGCAAAATTACTATTTCTATTCACATGCATTCTCTCCAATTCACATATACTCCCTGTTTAGAGGAAGACAGTATATGACTTTTGCCCATGCCTTTTTTTTTTTTTTTTGCCTCTGATCCCAGGATAAATAAATTATAAAAAAAAAGAGGAATGACTACTGTATGACAATTTTACCTAAGGAATACAATGATTTCTTATCAAACAAGATCTTCTAGGAGAAAAAAACATAAACAAGCCAACAAAAAAATCCTAGCAACAAGTCAGTAAGACAAAGCTACTACCATTTTTTTGATTATAAAACCAGAATACCTGAGATGGACAACTGCGGGAGAGTTAAATATTAAAAGGAAAAAAGGGAAGGTCATAATTTACTTCAAACTACTAAACAATTTTTTTATGTTGTTAACTACCATACCTGGTAAAATAATTGAATTCTAATAACATGTTCAGTGTATTGTGTGTCTTCATCTCTCTGAAAGGAATGTGAGGAGAGGATTACGAAGTCTAAATTATTGAAGAACAAACATTTGCTGAACGCGATTAGAAGCTTTTGTCCTCTAGTAGATATTCATAAACAGTTTTTCATAATTGCATAACATTTGGAATTGGAGAATTCACATACTTTTCTGTTCTCTTATTTAAAGCAGCTTTCCTTTGCAGTTTTATAAATCTGAATTTAAAATTTCCTTTCCATGAATAATTTTTAATGCTCACTTGAAGTTCATTGTTTCAGCCAAAATTTCTGTCCTGAATTTATGAAGTGTTTGCTGAACCCCAGCTCAGCTTGTTTGTTAATCAAGTATATTAATTCAGTGAGATCATACACATGCTTCCAGCTCTATAGACTTCCAAGACTTACTGATTGGGGATCTAAGCTGAGACCTGCATTTTTGTTATCATTATCATCATCATAATTTTTGTGTATTTCACAGAATCACAGAATCACAGAATCTGCTGAGTTGGAAGGAACCCACCAGGATCATCGAGTCCAACTCCTGGCCTTGCACAGGACACCCCAAGAGTCACACCATGTGCCCGAGAGCATTGTCCACACACTCCTTGAACTGTGTCAGGCTGGTGCTGGGACCACTCCCATGGGGAGCCTGTTCAGTGCCCAGCCACCCTCTGGGGGAAGAACCTTTACCTGATATCCAGCCTAAACCTCCCCTGACACAACTTCTGTCATTGCCTTGGGTCCTGTCGTGGGTCACCACAGAGAGATCAGTGTCTGCCCTTCTGCTTCCTTTCATGAGGGTGTTGTAGACTGCAGTGAGGTCTCCCCTCAGTTTTCTCTTCTAAAGGTTGAACAGACCAAGTGACCTCAGCCACTCCTCATCTGATACACGCCTAACTGTGGCCCATATGATGCAACCAGTGTCCCCTGGTTTCCTATGCAGTAAAAATTAAGGGGAAGAAAAATGTCTCTCCTATGGAGCTTGCATACCTTTTAAGCCTTTTTTTTTGTGTGTGTGTTTTTTTTTGTTTGTTTGTTTGTTTGGGTTTTTTTTGTTTGGTTGGTTGGTTTTTGTTGTTTGTTTGGTTTTGTTTGTTTTTTTTTCACCTGTGCTTTGCTTTTTTCATAGAAACTTCAAGGGGAGGTTCAAGTTTTTCAGCACTAACAAAATTAGCAGAACAAAATCTTGGCACTTGAAGAGAAGGATAACATAAATTGCTCTAGGGTTAGCAAGCTTAGTACTGATGGCTGAGGTACAGCAGACACCATCTACACTAAAGAAGTTCAGAGTGCTGAAAATAACTTCCTTACTGGAGCAGAATTACAGTTACAGGATATAATCTGTATATTGCTTTGCTCTGCATCTGCTTCCATTCTCACTGGGTTTCTAGGACTGTGGCAATGAGCACATGTGCCTGTCCCACTGAGACAGACAGGTCTGCCAGGTGAAGAGGCAGACATAAATAGGAGCTGAGCTCATCTCTAGCCCATCCTGCTCTGCCCTGTAATCCCACTGAGCTTTTAAAGAATACACTTTAAGGAAAAGGTTGTGGGAGAAACTGTGAGAGACGTGACCTGGTTTATAGAAGCTGCAGAGCAGATTGGTGGCAAAAATGAGAAAGCAGGCACTCTGATTTTGGTACCAGTGTCTGTCCCTATGGCACCACATTGCAGGAAGTTCTTACAGGATTGTTACAATAGGCACCAGGGCATGCTTCAAAGGGAAAAATAACTTTTCATGTATTGAAGTGAAAGCTTTCTGTTTGAATGTAGAAGTTCCTCCTGAAAATGCTCTCACTAACAATGAGTAAAAGAACAGACTGCTCAAACACAGACCTGTTAGATGGATTTTTACTGTTTGAAAATATGGAAACCTCATTCAGCACTAACATTTGGTTTCAGTATTTCTGTTTGCTAAACATTTATACTATGATAGGCTACCTTATGAAAGCAAAAGATTTTTTAGATATTTTATCTCTAATTATTATTTTGAGTGTATTTACTACACTTGAAGTTATTCCTAGGTTGGGTTCAGTGGGCTAAAAAGTATCAAATAACTTCATATTCTTTAAAGTTCATTTGAGATGATGTATTAGGGAAATGTTCAGGAAACACTAATTAACAGTAATTTAGCCATATACAATGCAGCTTGATTACATTTACATATAGAAGAAAGTCTAATGCAAATAGCATCATCAGATACTTTTATTGATGCTATAGTGAACACAGGCCGTAGAAAACATTATTTTCTCTTTAAAAACAACATTAAAATATCTTGTTACATAATAACTCCTTGCAAGCAGACTATTTGCCCTTCAGTGCAAACTTCCATGCTTATCTGATTACATTCACTTTGGAAACACTCAGGATGACTAGGTTTTTAGAGAGACTGCAGAGGAAGGGTGGTAGGAGTTCAGATACTTCTGAAGAAAATTCCTTTTTTAAGGTACTTGTGTCTTATTTGGGTTTACATATTTATTTTAGTGCACATAAACCTCTGTGTTACTGGCTGACTAATTATATCTGTGCATTTTCCGTTACAGTTTCTCACAGTTAAGAAATTCTGCATATATTCTATGTCAGCATTCCTATTCATTTCACGATCTACACTAAAGGATATTTTCCTGTGTCTGCCAGTTCAGAGATGCATAAAAGAATATCAGTAGTTGGTGAATATATCAGCAGCACAGGGAAACAATGTGTTTCATTCAAAACTTGATGAAATCAAGAACAGTTTGCTCCTAACCTTGGAAGGCTCCAGAATGGAGATATGTCTGTCTCCTTCCCACGTTCCCAAAAACAACCCACAAGATCCATAATAATTTTCCCAGGTCAACAGCAGATTAGAGTGTCTTTTGAATACTATATTCCCTTCTCTTACCTTTGTTTGCTTCAGCCTTCAAGCATCTTCTGCATGAATCCTTAGGTACTGCAGTACCTGGCTGTCCATGTTCAGGAAATGCAGTTGCAGGCACATGCTGAAATGCAAGACTCCTGAAACAGGTCCCTTCTAGAAAGCACACCCTGCCGTAACCTTGATGCTCTACTGCACTTGGCTTCACCGATGTCCTTGCAGGGCTCTGCCCGTGCTCCAGGGATGAGCACATAGGTACAGGTACCGAATTGGGCAGGCTGGTTCCCTGCCAGCTGTGATTTTCACCCTTGCAGCATGGTAATCTGCCATCTCAGGGAACAACCTGGGGTTTTTCCCTCTTTGCTAATGTGCAATGGAAACAACATAGGTTGTAAAAAGCCACCTTAGCTTATCCTCTTTTAAGATATAATGCTTGTCAAAATGTTTTTGAATTACAAACCATATTGTTGCTAAGTCCTTCCTGTCTGAGATCCCTACAGGGGATAAACACCTACAGGTTTATGGACAGGATAATGTCAGTTCCCTCTTTCATAAAGAATTTTTTTTATGGACAATTTGTCAGTGTTATTACATTACTGGCATATCCTTATGGCATGGAATGAACTGGAAATGGTCTCTCTACCAGCACAGTGGGAATCTACTCCCTCATATAGAAAAAGAGCATGCAGCTACAAAAATACACATCGTCATTGTCAGATGCCGCTACTCATAAGGTTAATTTGAGGCTTGTACGTGTCATGCATGGCATGTGAAGATTGCTGGCAGGATAACCTTCTATTTAAATATATATGACATTTTTTATTCTGATAATTCTCATCTTTAATCAGAAATTGTACGTAAGAAATCCTGTTTACAAGTAGAACTTTGGATGGACTGAAATGGAGAGAGTTGTTCAGAATAAAATATTGCTCTTTTGTGGTTTGTGTTTTTAATGTTTTTTAAATTATTTTACTTCCAAAGATTTTCTAGTTATGATTTTCAAAAGCACTATTTCAGCTTAATTTCAGGAATCTAATATACCAGAAGAAACTAAGATCATGTTTTTTTTTTTTAATTTAAATTAATGGAATCAAAGGCTTCACATATTTTTGTTGGAGAAACCTTCCATGAAAAAGTCAGGTATTTTATATTCATAAAATATTTTAAGGAAACCTTTATAAATGATACTTGTGATTTCAGGAAAAGAGCTTTGAAGAGTGCTTTCTGGAGACATTCTTATGGGGAATTCAAATATTTTGAGTCAAAGAACCCCAGAAACTTTTGATACTGTCCTCAAAATGCAATGGTGTTTGCCTGCAGAAGACAACTTGCTCCTTGTGCAGGAATTGGTGGTATCACATTTTACCCAAATCTTCATGTAAAGAATCTCATCTCAGCAAGTCTGTTTGAACTGGTGGACTAAAAAAATGCTGGCTAAAGTTTTGGCCACACCTCAGGCTCATTTTGGGTTTTTTTTTTCATACAATAGTTCAGAGAAAAATGATAATTCTGGAACAATCATGCACAATTCCTCAAGAGAAGTAGTTTTGTTTTTCTATTTTCTGAGCTCTGCCTGGCTGGCTCAGGACATGTGTGCAGTCACCCAACCTCACTTCTGTGCCTTTTTTTGCTGACTGGCACTGTAGGTAGCAGCAGTTTTTTGTGTGGCTTTTCTTTTCTCTGTTGCTCAAGGTTTCTATCAAGAGACCCAAGAAAGAAATATCCATCAGATGCTTTTCTACTTTTGCAGAATTCACTAGAAGCTGAACTAGAATCTTCTATTTTCTCATCTTTCTTCTGCAGTTTGAATGCAACAGACCGCAGGCACATGGAAATAGTTACAATGAATGCAAATAACACTTGCAGTATAAGTGGCTGGGTTTTTGAAAAGCAGAAAAATAAGTCTGCATTAGGGGAAAAAAAACTCAAAACAAACTAAGAGCTTTGGCAATTATTTTAAATTACAGTAAAAGCTGTAGGTCAAAATCAATGTAAAGATTCTTTTTTAACTATTGGAACTTTGGTAGTATGAATGCTCATTATAAGCTAATCATATTCATCACTAGTGTAGAGACTGCATAATATTTTCAACTTTAGGACAAATTAGGCAAGATACTGCTTCTATTTTTGCAGAAGAAACGCTTTAGCAAGATGTCAACAATCTAAATTTCAATGAAAAATTTGTTCTAAATGCAAGCAAAATAATTTTCTTCTTTCAGTGAGCAAGGTTTCCCAGAAAAAAATTCCAATAATTTTTAATGTATGAGTAGCAGCAGTTCTTATGAATGCTCCTTTGAAAGATTGTATGAATATAATCTTTTACAGCTTTTTTACAGGATTTATATTTGTGAAAGATACTATTAGTGAGCAAAAGATAAAACCTATTTGAAATCCATCTGATAATTATAGATGCACATATGATCACAATTTTCCACATAATTTTCAGACTTTATAGGAAGCAGAGCCTGCCAAAGAAAATTATAGTCATTCTACATATATAAGCAAGGTGCAAATTGGTGTTTTAGCTAATCTGCATCCAATTTATGGATTTCTACCAGAAGGGGGTGCTTTGAGCAAACTGGTGCTCAAGAGTCCTCAAGCGAAAGCCCTGAAGCCTTTTATCACCCCATGGCTCTTGATATTCCACGCACCCTTTCAAATATTAAAAAAAAAGAGTCTATACATATGAGCCTATTTTCAGTTATCAAAGTCCCCGCAGTCTTTGAGCATGAGTGTTAAATAAAAAAAATGAGTTAGCTTTGGAACTGAGTAAGCCTTCAAAAAGAACTCACCTGTTAGATGAATGAAGGATCATGGAAAGATTTACCTATTTCAGTTGTACCCGGTGAGATTAATAGCTGAGAAATATTTCTGCATAAATTCCCCCGCCTCTTTTTTTTAAACTTTTTTAAAATTTTATCTTCTCTTTTT
>VXBQ01012987.1:87636-128876 GCA_013400175.1 Phainopepla nitens | reverse complement strand
TTTTTTTTTTTTAGTAATAAAGAATCTTGTGTTTGTAAGGGTTTAGTATGGTGTGCAACACAATGCCACTGCATAATGGCCAATTTTAGTACTGTAACCAGGGCACTTATTTAACCGAGAGAAAAAAACCTCAAAAAGACATGTAAAAAAAAGGATATTCAATGCAACAAAAATAGCCATTAAGCACAAGTTACCTCTGAACTACCACTGCATTTGTTTGCATCAGTGCTGAATATTAAGCAGTAGATGTGGAAGAACTGCCAAAGACTCATTTCTGAATTTTGAATTATAAGAAGTATTCTGCCATAGAAGATAAAAGATATAAAAATGATCAGTCAGTCACTCTGCCAGCGTGATAAGAATATTTTGAACTCTGCTCAGGAAAGTCAAACATGAGCATAGGTATGATGGGAATAACTTAAATATGATTGGGTCGCTCTATAATGTATTCTACTATAAATATGCATTTTTATTTTCTTAATGAAGTATGTACATTTTTCCAATGTACTTTTAGATAAGTTTTTTTAATAGTGGGGCTTTAAATATGATGAACTCCAGCTAAAGGATATTTGAAAAATGATAATAAGTAATGTTTATTTTCAAGGTATAATTATGGTTCAAGTAAAGTTAATGTTAGGTTTTCTACATAAGACATACATCTCCACAAAGTCATGTAGATACAAAATGAATAATTAAGAGCATGGATAAATTCACTCTTATCACAAATAGACTAAAGTAAGAATAAATGCCCCAATGAAGATGCGTATGAATATTTTTTATTGCGCTTAGAAATGTAAATTGGAGTTGCAAGTATTTTCAGGCAGTACTAGAACCAAATGCTATGTGTCTCTTTAGGAGGCCATAAGGAAACAATCTAAGTCAATTTGTTAACACCTGTACTGTTTACTTTAAGGTAATTGGTGTAGCTGAGTCCTTGCGGGAGGGAGATTTGTTTGGATTTTGGTTTTGTATTTTGGAGGGAATGGCAAAAGTGGCTGAGTTGGAAGTGTCCTGAGTTGGAAGTGTTCGTGTAAGAAGCAGATAAGCAGATTTCAGAACAGACAAAAGGAATTGTCTAAGCTGTCTAAGACTGTGGATGGATTTTGCTGCTCACACAGTTGATAAGTCAGGTCAAATCAAGCCTGAAAGCAGGGATGTATCTGCAAGCACCCTATGGACAGCAAGGCAATTGTTCATAAACACCTCCACTTTGGTGCGGTTTCATGAAGTCACTTCAAGTTAGGACTTAAAGAATGAAGTATCCTGATTTTAATTTCACCAAAACCAGGCCATATCTTATTGTAAATGCCTTTTGGGATGCTTTTGGCCATCCCTTGTAAGAAAATGATCTAACAAAGCTGAGTCAAGGGTTTTCCTGACTAAGAATCCTACTATGTGTTCTTTATCATGACACAGTAGATTTAAAAATTATTAGACGTCTACGCAAGTGCTATCTGTAGATCTAAACCAAGAGGGTTTTTATAACTTACTAAATGCAATTTCTGGTTTTTTTGTAACCTTTGTGAGAATTGAAGAAGGTTGAAGAATTGATCTGAACCCTGGAAGGTCAGAGTCCCACCCCTTCCCACCCATTGCAGAGAATGATGGACTGAGTCCAGAAGTAGGGGTCATCTCACTTTTCAGCAATAATTTTGATTATCACTTGTTCTCAAGCCACAGTTTAGCATACTTTCAAGAATGGAAAATAGTACTCTGCTGAGTTATTACATAATAAGGAGTTTCTTAAGTTCCCTGTGCTACCCAGAAAAGTGCTTTGAAGCAGGTGAAGGTTAGTGTTAGCCAGAGAGGTTTTGGCTTCACGTTCACAAAGAGCTACTGTTTTACAGCCCACTCTTGGTCAAATCATTTCCTCATGCCTCTATCTAAACTAGCTGGAAAAACTGATTAAAATGCTAAATCCCACTAAAACCAGACTTTTTTGGGCTGAGCCCTTTTGGGCAGGTTCTTTACCAAAATCAGCTAAAATGTTCAACCCACCATTTAAGGTAAGGAGGAGGTGATGACTGATGCAAGGATGATAGATGATTCCTTATTTCCATTTTAAATTCTATTCTTTTAGTAAATCAATAATGTCGTCTGCACAAACAAGGCCACCACTTTGCAGCTGCTTTGCTTTATCAGTTTCCCTTTTTGCTTGCCTCTGTCCCATCAAACTTTTCATTACCAGACCTGTAGTGGTGGCATTAAGCAATTAAGGAAAAAATGGAAATCAGTTATGGTAGAATGAATTCCTAGGGTATAACTTACTGTTATTTCTATGGTGGGGACAGAGAGCCTCATATTTTCAGTAAATTAAATAAATTTTATAAAAGGCAGGATAGTAGTGTTATTTCTTTTTTATTATAATGTGATTTGCTTTAAGTTGTCTAGAAAATCCTCAACAGATGTCGGAAAAAGTGTTTTGAATTTCTGTCTTGTGCTTAAACCATGCTCTCATCTTTTCTGTGCATCATCTGAATCCCAGACTAGGAAGAGTAGAAACAGAAAAATGACTTGTTTTCATATCCACCCTATATTTGTGTGTTCATGGAGTTGCCAAATATTTCTATAGAGAGTTCTGCTGCTTGTATTTAACTACAGGCTTTGGAGTGGTCACACAGCTTCATAATCTATAAATGGGGAATTAACTGTCAAGAACTGTAAATATTTTTCTAAAAGGGAAAAATAAATATGGGTTTAGGTGACAGATTTTAATAAGGACATGTTTTTGGTTGTGAATAGCTCATTATAATTACATATATTCAGTGATTTTTTTAAAGTTATCTTTCTTGTTCATCCTGACTAAATGTATTGGCATAAATATGAGCAGTTAGTGTTCTGTGTCATCATTTATCATTTGTATAGCACTGTAACTGTTAATGGTCCTTTATAAAGTACAGAAGTATACCAAACAAGGACCATAACTCTGCTGTCAGGAGCTTATGAACTCGCAACCAAATATTTAGACTGCCTGATGTTATGTTTAGATAAGTTCCCTTTTATGTTGCTTGTATATTGAATTATCTCATAAAATGCTCAGTAATCTAGCCTTGATGTAGCAGAGCATTTAAACCCCAGTTCTGAGCAGGTGTGTATCCCTAATGACATGCAAGGAACTAAAGGGTCTGTGCATGTACATGTATGTGTGTGATTTTACCTGCTGTAGGGACAAACCATTCAGAACTGTCCCAGAATGAGATTTGGGTAGTCAGTCCCAGAGATTATTTGATTTGTTATTGAATAGAGTTGGGGCAGTGCAAAGAATTCTTGTGAGTGAGGGACGAATCTTATGTTGACAGAATCTTAGTCTCGTCAAGAAGCTCTGTGTGAATCCTGGCTCTTCTTTTCTCATGATAAACTTCAGAGACAATGAACCTTTAAATCTTTGTCCCTCCCAGCAGTTTCAGTTACTCTGGACAAGAGGGTGAGACCACTTGCTTCTGTACAAGTGTCATTTGGTTATTTTATTTGGAGGTAGGTATTCCTGAACCTGGAGGTTTATAGGGGCTCCGTTTTCCTTCTCTTCCCACTACTACTTTTTTTAAATGCATTTCCCACAGAGATCCCACATGGTTTAATTTTATGTCTGTTTAGGAATGCTTTTAGTACAGGCAGCATGGTGGGCCAGCTGCAGATGGATCTCTGGGTGGTGGGAGCCTCAGGTAAGAGGCTGTGATCTCGTGCAGACCCTTTATATGACAAAGGGCCTGGGGATCTGTGGCACAGGCAGGTGACCAGACTTTCAGAGACTCAGCAGGAGCTGAGGACCCTGAATTCCCCTGCGTTTAGACTGTTGAGGGTATAAAAGTCCAGGGTTTCCTTTGTTCAGGGTCCCTCCTCAGAGGCACCCAGGTTGAGCTGTTATATTGTTATTGCACCATGATCAAATTATCTGAAGGATCCAAACATCTGGGACTCTGCTCTGTGAAAATTTGGTTTAAGCCATTAAGGAAGACTTGTCTGACCTTTGGGAGTAGTGTGTGTAGGGAGTCAGGCAGGGTACCCATCAGCTCAGTGGAGTCACCTGCCGTGAAGGGACTTTTGTCCCAGCATAGGCAGTGTGAGTGGGACTGCCAGGGTCCTGCAGGAAAGTTTCCTTAACAGGACTCTAGCCCTACCTCACTGTTATGGCAATATGTGAGCAGAAGGAAAGAAAAATGTTAAAGAAAGAAAGGAAGAAGGCAGACTACAAAACTTGGCAAGCTGATGCTTGTCAAGCAGCCCAAATATCTTTGTTCTTCCCCCTTCCCTACACTAGTCTCCTATTCTAGAAATCATCTGAATTCTTAGTATTTTAAACTTTTTATCTTTGTGGTGTTATGTCCTGCAAATGTAATTTCTTCTAGGGAGGTTATGGTTGTGTGAGGCTGAACTGGAGGATTTCAAAGTTGCTTTCAATTGAAAGGGTTCTGGACCTGGGCACCTACATTTTAAGTGCGTTGAGGACAGCAGCAATATTAAATATAATAAAAGACTTCAGGTTTTTTTAGGCTTCTTTAGACTGGCTAGCCTAAGTAAATTCGGTACCGTATGCAAAGTTTTCTGTATTGGATATGCTGAACAGATCCATTGAGAAAGCACCATTAGTAACATCCCTCTATCATGGAAGCAGTTCCTCATGCTTCTTCCCTTCTTATGACCTCTTATGTTGGTGTGTAATTAATACTCCTTAATACATTTCTTCAGGATTTTTGTCTGCAGTACAGGAGAAGGCATGAGGATGGTGAAGAGTTTGGAGGGGAAGGCTTATGCGGAGTAGCTGAGGTCATTTTGTTTATTCTTTCTTGGATTGACAATTGGTTATTCTTTCTTCCCTTGAAAGAAGTCCTTTCAACATAAAGTAAGCATTGCTTATTTACTAGCTCAATTTTAAAAAACGGAGAATATTACCAATAATAAATTTAGTTACCAAGCTACAGGGCTTTAGTTGACAAGGCAATGTTAGGTCATAGGCTGGACTCTATGATCTCAAAGGCCTTTTCCAATCTGGTTGATTCTGTGATTTTATGATAGTCTGCGTTACTGAAAGTTTTTCAAGTTATTTAATAATAATAGTGCAGCCTAAGTATCTCACTTCCCACACTGATATTAAATCATCAACTAAAACAGTTAATCTGACCCTCTCTTTTTCTGTCAATAATTTCTTTTAATGTAATTTATTACAATATGGAAATGGTCTGAAAGGAAAAAAACGGAACCGTGGCCCCAAAGTAATTATTCAATAAGGTGATACTTCAGTGAGTACTATGACTCATCTGTGAGGCCAAAATCCTGAGTTCAGAATTGTTTTCTACTTGCTGAAGAAGGTGTATTGTTGAAGAAGTTCTAGATCTTAGGAACGAGGTCACACTTCCTGGGATATTTTCCTCTTTCACTTTTGTGACTTTACTCTTGGAAATTTCTCCTAAATTAACAAACTTCAATGTCATCTCTTTTCACACTGGTTTGAATGAAAACCATACAGTATTTTCTCACCCCATCCCACTTCTCTACTCTGAATAGCCAAACTGCCAAAGATTTCTGCACCCTGAAATATAAAACCACACTTTGTCTCTTCTCCTCTGAATTTGGAGCCACCTCATCCTTGTACTTTTTATATGCCCAGCCGGTGGTTGGGTTTTTTAAAATCTCCTGTTGGCTTTGTCCAGCATTTGTAAAATGGAGGTCATAATGCTGTCTTTTCCCCACATATTATCTTGTCAGCCCACTTACATAACCACTTCCAAGTAGGAAATGTCCTTCTTGAAACCTAATCAAAGTGGGCTGGCTCCCACTTGTAGCCAGCTGATGTAAACTGAGGCATGAAGGTGTAACTGTGGATAACTGTAGTCCATTTCAAAGATTACTAGGGTTTTGTCCTCAATTTTCAGCCTTGCAATTGTGATGGCTTCAATATATGCCAGGGGTCAGTAAGAGTTGAGCTCACAGATTGAAAATGTGATTGTTTGGTTTCTGCCTAAGGCTGAAAGCAAGCAGGGTCCTTCCTGCTTGTCCCTTTTTCTTTCAATATTGGGGCTTTAACGTTGCCCTTAATATTGGAAATGGGAAACAGTGGATATTTGACGGTGTGCAAAAAACCATGAATGTTTCACTTTACTTGATTTTTTTTTTTACAGTTTCTAAGTATCCTACAAAATGTGAATGGGCATCTTTCAGAGGAGCTGATTTGGACACTCTCAAATCCAGATTCTGACCCATTTATTGACAGTAAATTGTGCCTTACTCTGAAAAAATGTGTATACCTGCTTTAGGAATTATGCATACAGAGATTGCCACTAGTAGCAGTTTTTGACTACTTATAGCTGATTTTAGAAAACTGATATCACTGAATGCTGGCATGGTGTACTTGGAATCCTAAAATGGGGGTGGTTGGTGGTGTTTTAAGGAAAGCGTTTTGTTTCTTAGGAGTAGAAGGCTGTGCAGAGACACATTGCCACGAACTGTGGCTTTACTGATGAGCAAAGAGTGCTGTTATCCTGATTCCAGTGACTGTCCATGTGTAGTAGGAAGTAGGGCAGTACTTACATCCAGAGAGACTTAAGCTTGAGTGTACATTAGTCTTAAAAGTGCAGGTTGTAAATAATAACGAGAAAAATATCAAAACAATTAACAAGGTTTTAGTTCTTAGTTGAGATGAGCAAGATACATCAATAATGACAGTTGTGAATGTGTTTTATCTGCAATGTGTGAACTACTGGCAACTCTTAATGCTACATAATTGGAAGTAAGACCCAGAGCATCTTTTAGCATGAGATCTTAGTTAATTTCATTTGAAAGATCTTATTTACAAATGACATGGCAAAATTTAATCACAGCTTAGTAGGATTCTCTGACAATTGTTGTGTTTATGTTATTGCTTATTTAGGAGGGGATTGTTTGAGATATTATTTTAATACCTTTGAGTCTATATGTTGACATGCTGAGCTTTAAACAAACAGGCAATAGAGGATACTTGTTTGGTTTTTTTTCCCCCTTTTGGTACCTCTCTGTTCTACAAAGTCATAAAACCTTAAAATAAGTCAGTGTTTAGAAATGTCCAAAAGTGACAGTTTAACAGCTTCAGGAGGACAAAAAGCTATGGTAACATTTAATCATTCACCTTTTCCCTCCTCCTCCAGTGTAAAGGAGCTGTAAGAACCATCCTGTCCTCTCCCCACCCCTGCTGTGACCTCCTGCTTCAGTTCCTTGGCATGTGAGCCACTGACTCAGTGTCATGCAACCAACAAGCCATTTGTATTACCTCTGATTTAAACTCCTTAACTACCTTATTTCCCTTGTTTAATAGTCTGAGGCATCTACATTTTAGATTAAACTTCTTTTTGGGCCAAGCTCTATGGAACTGGGCTAGCAAAGAAAAAAAGTGCAAGGCAGCCATCTACATCCATCAGTGGTTAATGCAGGTCTGCAAACATGCTTTTAGTTTTTCTGAGGAAGTTGCTGTTTGTTGACTGTCAAAGCAGATAAATCTGATTTATTTTAGTTACAGCTTTCCAAGAAAAGCACAATGCTTCACCAGGAGAAAGTGAATGGTGAGGCCTTACGAAAAATTTCTGTCTCTCTTCTTAAATCTCTGTAACACATTGGGAGTCAGGATAAGGCTGAAAACTTGGATCATTCCAAATTTTGAAATGATTAAAATGAATAACAGCTTTGAACATTGAGCTGTAGGAGGATGCTGTCAGCTAGACATTATTTGATTCGAGATGTGCCAGATGTCCTATTAGGCTACTTCCTCAGTTAGGCTGAGGTTGACTGGAGTACTGGTTTCTCTTTATGCAGTGTAAAGGTCAGTGTTTCATGTTGGTGTACAAATTATTGAATTGCAAGGGGGCAGGCTAAGTGTTTAAATAGTTATATTTTTCTTAATACTAATCTAATTCCACTATCTGAAACAGTGGGGTAACTGCAAATGAAATGCAAGCCAACCTGAAAAAGAATACCAAACAATTTATGATAAATCCCAAAGACCCTGCCCACAAACTGGATCTAGAAGGAATTAATAATTGAACCAAAATACAAATAACTACCTGAGTCTCTAATAACTACCAGAAGCTATTTAATTGGTTTAAAATTGTGAAATTTAAGAATGTAAGCAGGCTAAACATCTAAAACCTATTCAAAAAGCTGTTACAACTTTTTTTTTTTTTTCCCGTGAAATGTAGGGAAATCCTCTTGAGAGGTGAGCTAAATGCAAAAAGGACAAGAAAGTTCAGAAATAGGAATATAGCTGTTAAACAGTAGTCTCTACAGGTACTATTTAAGGGGAAGCAGATCCCAACAGCATCCTCCTCAAAGGGGAAAGAAAACTGGTCCTGAGAAATTTATATCAGTGAGCATATGAAAATTTTCCTGGATAGCTTCTGGCACTGAGGTTTGACAAGACCAATTTTTTGTTCCCATATCTGGGTATGTCTTCTGGGAGGTCTTGAAGCATGGGCATTTAGCTTACTGTTTCATCATAGCCCTTGGACGAAGTCATGGCTGGTCTCCGAGTGACAGTAGCAAAGACAAGCTGACAATCGTAAACAGTAGCAGCAACCCAAACAATAAAGAAAAGATAAACATTTTAGGAGTCTTCTGCCAAAAAAAAAATGTAATTTTTTATATTTTTTTTGGTATCATGCTAGAGTTGGCTTTCGGTGACCAAATTTTCCTAACATCATGTTCTACCAAACATGGTTGTGTATATTCTGTGAAAGACATCAGAAAGACTGTTTTTTTCCACCTGACAAGAATTTTCAGTGTCAGTTCCCAAATGTATCTCAGTGCTCAGCAAGAGTAAACTGGAAGGATTGAATATTTTACAGAAGTACAAAATTCTGCTGAAATTCTGTTGCTTCATTGTCTTCCTGAGAAAGATGGGTTTGGGTTTCTCTTGATGAAAAATCCTTTATTAGTTTTAAAGCTCTTCAGGTAAGATAGGCATGCATCATGATCATCCTTGGCTTAGCAGAAAGCATGGATTCCCTGATTGGTTCAGTAATCATAAATCACATGAGCTTTTATTTAGTTTTAATATTATGCTGTGTCTTGCTTTGAAATGTGAGCTATAGAAGAGCTGATCAAAATGGAAAGTAAGCCTCAGATTGTTTTGATGAACTAATTGCTAGAGATCTGTGAGTACTTTATACAGTAGCCCTTAGTCTGCAGAGCAGGTATTTTTGCCTCCCTATGTGATAGCATGCACACCTGTTGTTGTTCTGCTGCATGGCAGAAGGAGAAGGCTCAAAGAACAAATAGCGATGGGTCTCTGACAACTTTTTCTCTAAGAATATGTCTGCTCTGAAAGCTGAGGGTGTGGGATGAGCTCATGGCCACAGACAGTTTCTATCTAAGCAGAAAGATTGGTGTCTGATGGTGATTTGAAAACCGTCTCCTTGCCATTTTCTCCTGTGATCCAGCTCACAGGTTGCTGCATGGGGGCACTGCGGTAGCTGGCAGAGAGAAATTTCAGCACTCTCTGCAACAGCTTAAGCGGTCTTCTGTTCAGAGCTTGGCATGCAGTCTCTTAGTCAGAGTTTTAATTGGCTAGTTACTGGGCAGCAAGGTTTTCTTATGTAATCCACTAAGCAGATATGAAGTTTTTATCAAAAATGCTGCAAGGTCCTTTCAAAATAAAGCCAAGCAAATTGCCAGTAAAACTGTTACCTTTGGATCTGTGAAGGAATTCATTTGGTTCAGAGCTACTTGTATTAATTTCCCTTCCTTTTTAAAGGATACATTGAATGGTCAGATGCATTATGTAAATGAATACATTATCCATCCTGTATGGCTATAAAACTGTTCTAGTGGAGCCCTCAGAAAAGTCGAAGCGCATCAATACCACCTGTTTTAGGCCTCCTATATAGAAATAGCACATGATGGTTATCTATGGCCCTCCAGTAGTAGTTACACAGTGATTTTCAGCAAGAGAGCTCTAACGGTTCAAGAGATTCAGTCATCTAAAAATAAATCAGCCTCTCCCAAAGTGCCCACAGTAGCACATCATAATCAAAGCTGATTACATTTGCACCCTGCCTCAAATGGATGTATCAGAGTGCACCAAATCGCAGAGACCTAATGGTTCACACCTGGCAGATAGCTATTTGACATTTCATACTATTAATGTAAGTGTTCCTGAGGCATGAGATTCATAGTACCAGGCTCCACTGTAGTGTATTAAAGAGCTATCCCAGCTAAGGCACATCACCCTGGCCATTGACTTCTTTCATTCTAACAGAATCATCTTCTGTCATACAACATATTAAAGACTTTGTCCTGTCTGTAGAGTGTTTGCCTCCCTACAAAGACAGCAATGTAACCTTTTATCTTTACTCTTTCCTGTACTATACTGACCAGAATGACCTCCTTTCCAGTTGGCCCAAGTCTGTAGATTGACAGCTTAAACACCATTCTTTCTGTCTAGGAATATACACATACTATGGAGGATTTTCCCCTCTTCCTCTTTTTATAAAGGATGTCCATGTATGAATGTGTATTACTTCTCCTGCATTCGAGTGGTGAGATCTAGTATTTTAATTTTTTATCTGTACCTGCAATTCTTCCCATATATCTGTTTTCTTCTATGATGTGTTCCTTATGGATGTTGCATAAAACAGATGCTGAACTGGCTTAGCCTACAACCTCAGTCTTGTTTAAAAACAATTGCAGTGGCCAATCCTTGTTTTTCGTTACGCTTTTTTTTGCTCATAATACTTCAAGTTCTTTTTGATTCTAACCTTTCTACTGATTTTTTTATGTTTAACCATCAATAATATGGCCATAGCCAGGTGATAAGGAGAAATACGAGAAATCTAATTATTTGGGCTGCATGGCTTTTATAGCTTTGAAAAAGTTATTCAAATAAAAAAATACCTACTTGAAGCTCAATCAACACTGCTTCACTTGCCTAAAATGGACTTATTTTTAATCTGAAGACATTTACAATATTAGGGGCTCTAGTGGTAGGGGTTCTCTCTACCCTGCTATCCCTCATGTACCCTAAAATCTGGTATTTTGAGATGTTTTGCAGGATTCTTTGGAGGGCACCTTTTATATCTTTTCTATTCTCCTGTGTGTTATGGCACAGTTTTTTTGTATTATGACTACTCATAATATCTGTTTCAAATGGATAGGACTAGTTTTCCATAACAGTATTATTCCAAGGCTTTTGTGCTGATAATCTATGTTCAGATTCATCAGGAACATAGTCCAAACAGGTGTAAAAATCTTTGTCACATAGCCTAGCAAATACTGCAACAATAATCATAGATGTGTTTAACTATTACCTGAAGATCTTTTTCTTGATCTTTCCAGAGATATTGCCATTGATGTAAAAGAGAAAAAGAGAATTTTACATTGATGTAAAAGTGAAAAGTTTGGGCCTTAGATGGCAGAGTTATATGTGCAATTGAGGAGCTCAAATTCAACTGACTCATAGGTAGTGGATAGATTATTTGGAGATGGTGCACACATTCCTTGCAAAGGATTATTCTCTTCATTAGAATTCAGCACAGTGATTTCCTGGCCCATATTTGATTGACACAGCACATACAAAGACCTTCTAAAGCTTTTGTAGGAAATAAACAATGTCCTTAGGCCAAATTCCTTGTCAGTAGTCTTGAATTTTAGCAAGTAAGCAATTTATCATGTTCAGCCCACACAGGTGACAAATCAGTCTTGCAGATACTATTGTACAAAAGTGCCAGGAATCTGTAAAACTGTGGGTTTATTTTATCTTAACTCCTTCAAGGAAAGGACAGCAGCTAGATTTCTGGTATGGGATTGTTTTTATTTTTTGAAGTAACAGCATGGCCAGGAATTTTACACATTCAAGTTTCATGAGTATTACCAAACTCCTGATGTTTACCCCAAAGTCTGGTCAGAACAACAGGATTTCACTGCAGTGGTGAATAGTTAATAACACAATGATGGATATGCTGGAAACCAAAATTAAAGGTAAAAAGATGCATAAGGAGATGGAAGTCCCATTTACTTCAGGCAGCAATGCTGAGGGGATATTTTCTTTTTCTGCATTTCTGCTTTTCAATTACTGATTGTGGGCAGCTATACTAATTACAAAAGATTATCCTTGACACAGGTGGAACCAATAAGGATGAGCCCTGTAGAAGAAGGGGTTAGCTGCTCCTGAGTCAGGTGGAGGCTGCTGGCTATGCTGAGAGGAGGAAGACTCAGAAGAGGTACAGAGAGGGTAAGCTGTTACATGAGGGACAAGCAGGATTGGGTGGCTGGGTGAGGAACAGAGAGGAGTTAGCTGGTCCTGCGAAAGAAAGAGGAGATCTGAAGGCTGTGTGGTGCTGCCCAGGTAAAGTTCACTCCTCTGAGAGCTGTGTGGTGCTGCCCAAGGAAAAGGGCTGAGTGATGTTGCCCATGGAAGGAACCAGAAGGCTGTGTGGTGATGCTTGGGGGAGGTTTAGTCTTTTAAAGTATATTGTGACTGTCTTGACTATGACATATGCTGTGATATATGTAACTTATGGTTGTGGGCAACCATGATACTGGTGATGTGGGAGCTAATATGTTATTATAGGACAATTATATTTCTGTTTCCGCTTCCTTGCCAATAGGAAAAACCTATACCGCAAGTAGAAGGAGATAACTGTTCATTCCTAATTCAAATTTGTGCTTTCAACGCTGAGTTTTTCAAATTTACTTTATGCCTAATCTGAGGGGAAAAAAGAAAATTGATTCCCTTGAAGAGTTTCCTTAACTGTGGAACTTATGTCATTTAACTTTTGGTATTCAAGCAGGGCTTCCATGGTTGTGCTGTCTCCAAAAGCAAGTAGAGTACTATTATTCTCTGGAACTCATAGTTTAAAAAGCTAACATACTAAAAGAAAGCAAAAACCAGCATGTAAGTTTTGTTTGTTTGTTTGTTTGTTTAATTATTGTTCAACTGTAGGAATGTGGAGGACATAAATTTTATTAAGTACTCTTCACGGAGAAGGAAGAGTGCCTGTAGAGACCTTGGGAAGAGCAGGGTGCACAGAGCAGAGCTTGCAGCATTAAGTCTTAGGGACAGCTGTTAATACAGGTTGTACAAAAGCCTTCATGTTCTTCTTTACCCCACCTGCAAACCAATATTGGAATTAGTTATTAACAGAAAATAGGTACATCTTTAAGTGACTACATAATTTTTGATTCAAACTTAATCCAAATAATGACTAGGGAGTGATTCATAATGAAAAGATTAACCCTTAGAGTAAATTATTCTATAAAATATGATAGATTCTCTAGTAAAATGATATATCCTCAATATAAAGAGACCTCATAAATGACAAAAGTGCCTTCAAGCTGGTAAAAAAATAGACCTAGCACTCCATGATATGGTTTAGTCAGAATGGTGGTATGGGTCCGAGTTGACTTATTGATCTTTTCAAACCCTAGATATTCTGTTATTCTATGCTCAGAACTCTAAGTTGTGATCTACATATAGATAAACCATCTTCAATACCACATGATATTTTTATTTCTGTTAGTATTTGAAGGTAGAAAAGGTTATGCATTAAATGAAACTACGTATACTGGCACTGAAAAGGTTTGCCAAAATCAATAGTTGTTGGGTAGGATTTGTAGGATTGACAATTAAAAGAAACAAATAATTCTAAATTAGGAAATGTTTTCTCTATAGTAGTGGTATTTTCTTAAAGGAAAAAGTGATTCTTAGTGGCTACGATTTATTTCCAAACAGAAATAAAAGATAAAGTATTTAGTTACCCTATCCAAATTCCAATGGAAATAATTAGTTGTTAAATGAAAAATACCTTGTAAGATTTTTTAAGGGAAGGGATGAAATAATTAACGTTTGGTTTGTTTTGCTTTCCATGAGGAAAAAGCTGGTGTTATAAGTATTGATTGAAAGAATGATTATTTGGAGAATAAACATGTTTTTTTAAAAGGAAACAATGTTAATCTCTTTAATCTACAGGGAATGGAACAATAAACTCCTAAACAAGCAGTAAACTGCTGGAAAGTCACTCTTAATTATTCTTTGCCAAGTGTTTCTAATTCTAACTGCTCTTTGTAGTTCTAGAATAATGTGCATTACTTTTTGTCCTTTACTTCAACTGTCTGTAGTTGAATCTCTCAAACTGTAGTACTCCTGGATTCTTTAAGCATTCCTTGATTAAAACATTTCTTAGTAGTCTTTTAATTCTCAAAGTATAGATAGTTGAGATGACAAAAATCTGATTTTAAACAAATTCTAATTGATCAGTGTGGTTTTGAAAAAGTAGATGGGATCTGTAGTCATTATAGTTTAGTCTAATTAAGTTGTAAATGTTGTGTGGTATTATCTGCAACATATGAAGAGCTTTCTGTGACCAATGCTGTTCCTTGAGCAATTATGTTGTCTAGAATCCAGTGCCTCTTAAGCTTTTTCTCTTTTCACTAGGCAGTGATGAACAGGGAACATATTGCTCATTTTAGGACATCTTTAAAGAATGACAGTAACATGTTGGAGTTAGGACCTGAAAGCACCATAATTGTGTTTAGAGAAGAGTATACTCATCCAGACATATTACAACACCTTAGGAAGGTAATTTCAAATGGAAATTCCTCATGCAGAGAGTCCTTATGTAGCATGTGTCAGGCTTACAATGATATCATGTAGATGAGAAAGCACATGGCCAGAAGGAAAATTATGTTTAAAAACTATATCATTCAGCTTCACTTTAAGAGTTGTGATAATGTACTTTATTATTTGTAGATGTTCCACTACAGATATTCACAGAGCCCACTGCATTTTGACGAAACCTTTCTTAAGGAGCATATCCTGGCACAAAAAGGGTGTGTATGTAAGAAAGAGCAGAATGAGCTCCTCTGAAACAGTTGAACAGCTTCAAAGAGGGTGCAAGGTTGAGCAAAGAGCTTCATTTAGACTATGATAAAAGTGTCAAGGGTCTGTTTTTTCAGAAACCTTTCCCCTGGAAGGAAGCAAAATATTATCCCTATCTGAAAATCTTTAGAAACTAAAGAGTGCTTCTTTATAGTACTTAAAGGTTAATATATTTTTATTTATATTGATATTGACTTAAATGTCTTTGTGTTTCTTCGCTCAATAGCTGCTTGCAGGTTAAGATATCACTAAATGCTTTAGAAACAATTGCAGAGAATATTGTAGACTTGTAGTTAAAAGCCAGACTCTTGAAAAATCCAACAGTTTCAGTAGTGTAACTGAATACTGGATTATTTTCTTGGGTAGAGCCAATATGAGGAGAGCTGAGGGAATTGTACTTGGTCTTAAATGCAAATACTTGTTTGGATTTTGGGGGTGGGTTTTTGTTTTTGTTTTTTCTTTAATTCAAACAAGATAAAATATATTTTATCTAGT
Source organism: Phainopepla nitens (assembly GCA_013400175.1). Classification (NCBI taxonomy): domain Eukaryota; kingdom Metazoa; phylum Chordata; class Aves; order Passeriformes; family Bombycillidae; genus Phainopepla; species Phainopepla nitens. Next base: position 113,545 of record VXBQ01012987.1, on the reverse strand, counting down.
CTAATCGTTGAACTTGGAAGTTAAATAAAGTATGTAACTGTTCATTTAAAAATAAACTTTTGATACAAGTAACAGCTCAGAAGTCTAGCTGGACTTAGTTGGAAGCTTAAAAATTAGACATGTCACTGGAATTTTTTAAATAATCTTTATTAGATTGTACTCAAGGCTTCAGAGTTTGTCTCATAGCTGATTTGTTTCCAGAGGTGTTAGACTTGTGCTATAAATTTTACATCAGTGTTGTTTCATGCCTGCACTGCTGATTTACTTTAACTCTGCATTGTTCTTTGAAACTTATTAAAAAGTAAGAGTGAGTAAATGGAGCTAAAACCCACAGTGCCTTCTGCCCTGTTTCCCATTGCTGCTCCCCTTTTTTTGCCCAGACTTCTCCTCAAGGGTTTTCTAGTCTCTTCAGATGTAAAGGACTGATAACTCTTGCCCTTTTACTTTTTGGTGTCTAGTATTTCTTTTATCTAAAAAGAACTGTAACTCTACAAACATATGAAAATATAAAAATCTAGCCTATTAGTCTTACATCTCCTAAGAGAGATCAAAAATTGTCAGCTAAGCTTCCCTAGCAGTATGAACTTAAGGGAGGACTTGGCCAGTTCATACAACTTATCTCATGCATCCAGTTTTGGTGTGAACTGGAGCAAACAGTGTTTAAGTGTCTGTTCATGGTATTAAAGCCATCCAAAAATCTTACTGTCCTTCAGTTGTTTGGCCTAGCAGTAGCCACAAGTTGACTATGAGGGAAATTATCACAGCTGTGGGCGTTGTAACTACTTTTGATAGGAGGCAAAGAAGCATGACAGATTCCTTTACTCAGTCTTTGGTGCCTGTATGAGTGATGGAGCCCTTTATATTTTGAAAGTAAAATGTGTGTTTGTGCATTTGAAAACTTCTGCCTTGTTTCTTTTTCATTTCCCACTCCCTGTTCCATCAATGCAGTGAGGAGTTTGGTCTTTGAATTAGCAGTCTGTGATTTATTTTAATGGAGAAACTCCTTCTCCTTTCTTTGTTTTTTTTTTTTGGTATTGTTTCAGACAGTTTGCAGACTAGGGTTCTTTCTTTGTGTTTCCTGTAGTTACAGTGGGTTTTTGAAGATTTTATTTCTTTAAAATAAAAATATATAAAAGACCAAGACACAGTTTTAGGGTCTAGAATCCAGGTCTACTAGGACCATGCCTCAGTCCAGCTCTCTTCTTTCCTAAGATAAACTGTTGCATCTCCAAATGAGGTTTTTATGATGCCACTACAAACAAATGCGAATGGAGAGCAAATAATCAGCATCAGCATCTGATCACACTTGGATCATCCATTCCCTACAACGAAAGGCTGTCTTTCAAGTTAAAATTACTTTCCTTATCAGCTAATTTGGCTGTGGCTATGTTCCACTGTTTTTAAGATGCTGTAACTAGCATTAGTTTTCATTTCTGATCATGACAGCTAATGGCTGGCAGAGATAATGGTGAGTTGCGCGTGTTTCCTAATGGAAATGCAATTAACACTCGAGGGCAAAGTTTCTTTAAAACATTTAAGAAAATAATGAGTGGCAGCAGTGTAGCACATATTTCATGTTTTCTTTCCAAAGAAGGATGGAATTTCATTTTCTGGCATTTATTTGGAACAGAAAAGCTCTTCAATGGATCTTGAGAGAGGATGTACAAAAGATAATTGCATTCAAGAACTAACCAACTAGACAAGCTCAATGTGAATTAACTGCAAGTGGTAGAAGGCTCACTGATAGCAGCTTGACTTAATATAATTAATTATATTTTATTAAATAATTGTAGAATATATTACACAGTGTGTTGTAGCATAAATTATCTTGTAAAAGAATATATCATATACGTTAATATGCTATATATTATATTATGTTTTGTATTTATAAATATATTTGGTGTTTTTAATAAAAACACAGTTTTATAGATTTGGCAGTTTTCATTAAGATTGGACATGGAAAGGCTGGGTTCTGGGAAATGGCTTCTGCAGTCAAAAGTCCACAAATACACACACTGCTGAGGTGTAAAAGAGTACATAGAATAAATATTGTTGCATGAAGAACTGTAGGACAACCAAGAAATTAGAAGTGCATAAATATCTACTATATGCAAGAATAAATGGTAGAAATGTTTCAACTTTGGAGACATATTTACAGTTTTTTTACAAGATATATTACAAATGGTTTTATTTCTTTTAAAATTAATACAGATGTTGGAAGAACACATTGACAGTTTCAGGTGTTGAGAAAGACAGTGTGTAGGTAAAGGGAAATAAGAACTGTAAAGTAGTGCTGAACTTAGATAAAAAGAAAATAAAAGGTTCTGTGATCAGAATAAAAGGTACATGCCACAGTGTAGCTTCACTTTCTTCTTCTCTTTGACATCCATCTTTGACTACTAAACTATAGTGGGTGTTAATGTTCATGCAGCAATTTCCCTAATCACTAGCCTGTTTGAAATATTTTTCTCCTTGCCCATGCAAGGTCTTGGGGGGAGGGTTTTCTTTGTCTTATCTTTTCTGGGGATACTCTGTGGCTTCAGAACTTGCAGTTGATCTTGTTTTCTTTATCATTTTATCACACTGTAGCTCTTTCAAATCACCTTATACATAAAAATGAACACAAGCATTCTTGATACTGAGACTTGTGTTACTCTATCATCTGCTTTCCTCCTCTAGAGCAAGTTGCTCAGCTATTCACTCTTTCTAATGTTTCACTTTTACATGTTTCCTGTTTGTCTCTATAGCTTGTGCTTTAGACTGGCTCTTTTAAGCATAAATGGGGATTAAATAATTGAAGTTTTTTCAACATGTTTTGGAGTTCTGCCGTATATATGACTTTGTTTCTGTGGGTGAAAATGAGGCTAATAGGAAGGACAAGGAAGGTTTGTCCCATCCTTTATTTATCTGTATAAATTTCAGAGCCATAAAGTCAAAGAAAATACTGGATTGTATTTTTCAGGTTATCCAGAACAGTAAAAATGTCCTGACAGTTGTCACCTTTTAGAGTTACTATCACAGCCCTAATAATTGACAGCCAGGGTGACTGATGTACAACTAAGCATAGCAAAGTATGTTTAACGCCAGTTGCTTCTGAGGACCATTATTTTTATTATAATTATTTGAAGTAGCAATTATAATCTCAATTATTCCAAATAAACTAGTTTTAGAGTGTCCCTGCTAGAGGGTAGATGTTGATTCAGCTTGGCACTGTATCCTCTGTCAATGAGGAAACATTCAAGCAATATTGCTTCCCTCTCTGAGCAGAGACACACATGTGCATGCAAATAAATGAAAAAGGAAACAACCAGAGACACTCAGCTTTCAATTTTTTTTTTCTTCAAAATTGTCTCTTTTTCACACTTCCACTCATTCTCTTACATCCTGCATCAACATGTTATTGATCATAAAGCGTTTTACAGACATCCCACGTGTGTAGGTATCATAAATGCCACTTATCCAAGTGGAACAGATTCACACTGGAAAATGCATTTAATGTCATTATTCTCTATCAGATAATCTAGTCTTTGCTGCCAAAATGAGCTACGTGTATTCTCCTGGGTGCTGTGCAGGGCCTTGGCCCTGGGTCTCCATATCTGGGAGTTATTTATGCGTAGAAAAAAAGAGGGTTTCCTTTTCCATACTGTCATCCTGGCTGTGTGAAGCTGGGAGCCTGATGTATCAGCCAAAGTAAACACTCCTCAGATAGAGGAATCTGCACACGGAGAGGTCAGGCAGGAACTTAGGTCTGGTAACCAAGTCCTTTCCCATTGCTCTATAATGAGACATTTAGAAATAAATAGCCTTTAATAATTTAGATAAGGATTATCAGAATTTCTGTGAAAAAAGTGAAATTTTTCACCACCTCAGTTTTTCACCCCGAATGACTTAGCAGTAAGTTTGAGCCAAATGTCAAATAGTGTTTTGGTATCACATTTATTCTTTTGAGTAGCAAGCAGTTTTAAGCCTTTATGTTCTTGTTGAAAAATAAATAAGTAGATTATCTAAAATAGAGTTGCTGCTCAGATATTTATGCTCTAGGAAGTTTAATGCTATTACACTGGATTAATTTTTGTGCTGCAGAAGTAGTGTCAATTCAATGGGTAGAAGCCAAACATGAACAAACAAATATCTCTGAAATTTTGCCGGTCTGTGGCTGTGCGTTCTCTAAGTTCACACATTCATTCACATGGATGTAGTAGTGGGGGACAGTGTTTCTCGTCCCCTAATTTGTTTACATAATGTTTTATTTGCTCAGACTGTGGATGGAACAAGGTCAAGAGCTCAGTCTGGTCTCCAGACAGTTCTGTTGGTGGAATTGCAGTGATTTAAGTTAAACGTTCCTTAGTTATACATATGTTATTGTGAACAGACCAGCATCTCTTTCCAAGATGAGGAGAGAGAAGTTTAGTATCCTGTGTAAGAATTTCTGCAGTGATATTGCAGAATTTTAGCAAAAAAGGTGTTTTGGGGGAAAAAAAAGAAGAGAAATTAATTTTATGAAACTTACAAAGAAGAGTAAACTGTAACAGCTTTTTGAGTTTTCAGTGTATTTTAGAAAGTGATTTTAATCCTGATTTTATCCTTAACAAGAAGTGAGGAGATGGCAGTATGATGTACCTGGCTACTAATTTGGTGTTATGAAATATTTATGTTTCTTAAGAATCTTAACCTAGAAATTGGTCCCTTTCCTACAGTACTGATTCAAGGGGTACAGTGAGAGATCTTAAATCTTGTTGTGCCAACCATATGTGTTTACAAAAGACTCTAAGAATGGTGCCACTGGATAATAAAATGTTACAAATTTCCTCTGCTCTACTAGAGTGGATGAACATATTTGATGCCTTTATTTACTTTGACACTAAGAGATATTAAATTAAAACAGAAATGGAGGAGAGAGGGAAACCAGTAATATATTTCCAGTATAAGTAAATTTTGTAGTAATAGTCGAAAAGAATTGCATTTGTACTAGGAAATTAATGGTATAAACTTTTCCATTTAAGTTATTAAAATATTTTTATTCTACACTTAAGTAGTCAGGCTTTGACTTGTGTGGCATCACTGAGTAGAGTATGGTAATTCTTCTGAGGACTTTCATCTGTCTGTATTTTCCCAGATAGGTATAATTCCTCTTGACCCACAGGTTCTCCTTAATCCTGCTCTTCAGAATTACTCTGATAGGTCACTTGCAATCCATTCACAAGGAGGACATCTGAAGTAAAAGGCAGACAGTTGCCATATCTCAAAATCGAGAGTTCAGTTTTACGCTTGAAACTTAGTGAATCCTTGATCTTGCCATCTTCCTGTAATTATTAGAGAAATTATGTCTATGTCTTTCTTGCTGGGTAAAACAAACTCTTGTGGCAAGCTCTTTCTTAGTTTAGGATTCTTTGGAATATGTAGGTGAAGTTGGATAAAACTTTTGTGTTTCAGAGGAATAGAAGGCCAGTGCCTACCCCGGAAGCTGCCCAGGAGACCACTCTGTGGAGCTGCAGTGCCAGTTCCTATCTGTGGCACCAGTGGCTATGGTACAGATGTGGCACTGCTGTTCTGAGAGCCACAAAGAGGCAGGAAATTGTCTTACTGTTATTTTCAGAGCAACATGCACAAAACTGAGATGTATTGAAGACTGAGGCATTCTGTTGTGCTGAGACAGATACTCTGTAGAGTAATACAGTAGTAAACAGTAGTCATTTATTAGTAGTTTTGAAGAAATAATTTGCAATAAACCTCCATTTCTTGAGGAAAACATACAGAGCTTTTTTTGTCAGGACAGAGTTTAAATAAGTAATAGTTTAATATAGTTTATGAATGTTAGCACTTGCAGTCAAGAGTTATATTTTTAAATAATCAATTTTTTCCCTAATTTACAGAAAATAAGAAGAAATGCTCCTAAATGTTGTCAAAATGCTTTTAAAACATGCAATTCATCATGTGCATGAAAATGAAAATTGGTTTTATGAAATAGTGTAGACAAAAATAAAAGGCATACATTAACTTGTCTTCTGATATATTGACTATATTATTATACAATGCATCTTTAGTACTTGACCTTACGTGTCACTAATATAATACACATTTTATGATACAGTTACACTCAATGCTCTTTGTGAATACTGCACTACATCCCAAGGTTAGGATAAAGATAAGATGCATTAAAACAGTATCTCTGACATTTTTAATAAAGAAAATCAATCATTCTACCGCTTCCTGTTCCCTTGCTTGCAATTTCAAGATCAGCAGCTTCCAATAATTATTTTTCCAGCTCTACTGGTATGGTTGCTGCACAGGAACTCTTCTGGGCTTGTTTCCCATGAAAGGCTTTGACAACATTAGTGATGAAATGCTAATGGTCTTTTTTATCCGAACATATTGCCACGCTGAATACATGAAAGGATTGTGATTGGGGGTTTGTTTTTGTTTTGTGGTGTATATACATATGCTCTGTTTCTATTTACATTGCTAGACTCAGCTGCTCTGACTTCATTGATGATGCAGTTTCTTTGAAGTGACTGCTGCCAGGTGTATTCATCTGAGATGAACAGTAGGAGTTGGGGGGTTTTAATTGCAGCAGAGAAGGGCAAGGCAATAGAAGTAACCAAAGGAAGGAAGAAAAATAATGTAAAAATTTAAGAAATTGAAACAAATAACTAAGATGTATAAAATTCAGAAAGAGGATACTATGAACTTAAGTTAACTGCTATTTTAACAACATAGCAATAGCTGTTGATGAAGAAAGATTATTTCAAATGAGGAAAATTTAGCTGCTGTTCAGTGAAAACAATGGAAAAAATGCTGGGAAACATATTTTGTCATTTTACCAACTTAGGCAAGAGACACTTGAAAAATAAAATTTAACAAGTTAATTCTGTAGTTATTCCCCTTATGTAGGAGTCTGGTGTCATAAAATTGTAGGTTGCCCGTGTATAACAGAGATCAGAAGCCTAGTAGCCATCAAATGTGGCAAAAGCTTTCATACGAGATAGGATAAATTTAGAGCTATATGGCCCTGGACATACTGGAGTTTCTAGACACTACAATTTAAATAATGTATTAGAGACATCCTGTAAGTACACAGCAGAAAGTTGAGTGGGAATGGATGACTTCAAACTGACCTAATGTAGCCATACAATTCAGCCATATCTTCACTGATCTGAAGACATGTGGCAGTGCAAAATCAAAGTTACTTCCAAAACTATCATTTGCAGCTGACCTTTTTGAGAAATGTGCTGTGCAAGGACAAAATCTGTTACAAATCTGCTTCTGGAGGTATCGCTGGAATGAATAAACTGGAATTCCAACTGTTTACTGATAATAACAAAAAAAGAGCTGCCAGGGAAATGTAATCTGGGCAAAACAGAAAAATATTGTCTGGAAATATCTCAAAATTTTCTAGCAGGAATAAGAAACCTGAGGCAAAGTAGAGGGTGACTCTGAGGGTTTTGGTGTGTCGAGCTTTACCATGTGTCATAAAATAAAGCTTCAATAAAATGTTTATAATTATATATTAGCATGTATGGCTGCTTGTACATTGCATCCATTTATTAAATCATTTAGTTCTGTATATTGCAAGACACTTCTTGCATCACCACTTCTCTATCAGATGGAGACCATCCATCATGCAACAATCTTGGTTTTGAGCATTTACCTCTGTGGTTCTACCTGCTGGTTTGTGACATCACTGCTTTGGTCACTATTCTGCTGCAGCAGTTATTTTGGGGTGAACCTTCTTTGGTTTTACAGATGATGAAACAGGTTGTTAAAGAGCTGTAAAGAGCTTTTTAGCAAAGACCTTCAAAACTGAGCCAGAATCATCTCTTCATTCAGGTTTTTTGTAGGTTTCAACCCTAAAATCTCTATGTGCCTTGATTTCTTTTTTCTCAACTCTGAATTCCAGCTTCAGGCATCCGCACTGGGTGTTGATGACAGCAGAGGGCTTTTTGTGGCTTTTTTTTCTAAGAAGTTGAACTCCAGCCATTGCACTGTAAGGGATAATTGGCTGGTTGTCCTTATTATATTGTGCAATAAAATTTAAGCAAACTGTAAGTTCATGCCAAATGTAGTCCAAACAAAATTGTTGAAATGTCTGGTTTCAATGTTTTTGCTTAAATATTCTGAAGAGGCTGAAATATTGTTATAGGCATCAGTTTTCCTAATACTTATCTAAAAGAGCAACTAAATTGCAACTTTCTATTACCATGAAGATTAAAAAACAACTCAGATTTCATATCATGACATGTTAAATGATGAAAATATTCTGTCTTTCTGTATTGAAATGCTTTCTTTAACTTTAGCACTACATACAAAAAGCCAAATGGAGCAGAAAATTGATGGGTTTTCTTTTGGTGGGTTTTTTAAGGATTAATCAGAAAGTAGAACTTTCAGTTTCAGATTGGCATGTAATTAAAATGTAATAAGTTAGAGGATGAAGAAGACTTCAGTGAAGCCTTAGTGTTCTGTCTGTTGAGTTTCTCAGGTGCTCCTTTGAGAACAGGCTCATCCAGAGACATTTGTACTCATTTAGAATTTGTTGAACAACTTGATACCTTCAAAAGTGTTTCATATGCTGAATGGTTTTTTATGTTGTATATAAAAAAACATTGTTTTCGTTTTTGAATATATTAAAGTAGAAGCCCATTAAGGGGACACTGAAGGGATAGTTTACATTATTCTGCTCTGTTACATGGATAAAGTACAATATTCTTGAGTGCAGACAGGAATGTCCATTTTGCAAGTGCTAAATGTATCTAGAGAGTGGAAGTTACTCTAAAATATTTGGGAGCAACTGCATTTGTTCATTGAAATCATATTGTACGCAATGTCAGAAGATGTGTATTTGAAACAAAAACCAACAAAATATACCAGAAAGAAGGGAATCTGCTGGACTTGTAATTGTACAACTGAGCCTATATTCCATCACCTACAAAGTTGCAAATAAAGCACCTCTTCACCTAGCTAGTAGCTTTCCCCTTTTTAATATCCCAGCATATTGTTTATTTGCAAGTGCTGAGATGGTGTTGCAAAGTTTTTTCATGCTGATGGCAGCAAATACTCAATTCTGCCATTTTTCTGCATGGTTTAGGTCTACAATCTAGTAAAAGATTTAACTGGATACAGATTTCTCCCAACTTGAGTGGACTACTTGCTTGCTAGATATGCAAATATTTTTTTCTGCTGTACTGGATCAAAACCTTTGTGCTGAACAAGTTTCAGTTGAATTGCATGAAGGCTTTTTCATAAAGTAATATTGCTGTTAATCAAGAGAGTGGGAAACTGAGTTTTGGATTTTTTTCTTTTTTTTTTTTCTCAGATGTTAATACAAGCCTATGCTGACATATGATACTTTTACTTCAGAAGAATTGCTTATGTGGACTTTATAGTATCTTTTTAAAAACATCACCTTTGAAAATTTTATTTCTCCCCTTTCTTATGAACTCTGAAAACAGAGAAACTTTCTTTAAAAGTATTAAAAATTACTTCTTACAGTAGTTGTATATCCCCATTAATGTTTCAGACTTTATGCTTGTACATTGATTTGACTACTTTACTTTCTGTAACTAAATTAAATAAGATACAAGTCATACTCTTAAAAATGAACAGTAATTTTAAAAAAAAAGTTTTTAGGGGTAAGTATGTCCAGAAACAGGTTTGTATAACACACCACAACTTTACTTAGAGATGCAGTGTGACCCCAGATATCTACTGAACATCAAATTAACTTCAGTAAGTTTGTTAAGCTGTGTGACACTGGCACACAGCAACTTTCATGAAAGCTTAACCTTGATTGCTGCCAGTGAAGTCAAGAACAGGGGAACAGCATTGCCTTCAAGGAGACTAGGTCAGGCTTTTAAAGCAGAAGTGACCGTGCCATATGTACAAATTGGGAAGCTTTCAAGTGTAGCAATGTCTTGGTTTTATGGCATTTTATCTTCTAACTCAGATTGCATTTGAAGCATGGCGTGCTAGTGACTGCTGAGCCAGGGCAAGAAAATAGAAAACAACTTTGGGTACATAAAAATCATTCTGATTAGGAAGATTTTCCTGCTAAAATTGTTTATAGCAAGATGGACCCCTGGGTAGGGTGTAAGTATATGTGAGGTTGCAGTGGCACGGAAGGAAGAAGGGGAGCTGAAGAGCTTGGAAGCAGGTGGGCTCCCAGCATTGCAACCTTCCTGCATCAGGAATCTGGCCTTCTTGCATGAAGAACTTGGCCTTCCTCTCACCCCAAAGTGAACCCAGATGCTTCAGCCTCCTTAGTGTCCTAAGGGAGATAAAAATGCTCACCACACAAATGGTGGATTATGTACAGACTTCTGTGTCTCACAGTTTCTCTGCAAAATACTACTGAGGAAAAAAAAGAGTAATAGGAGAGGTGTGGGGATTAGTGGGCTGCTCAGAACACAAAGAACACAAAAAAATCCAGCCTAAATTAGAGAAAGGTAAAACAGAGTCATTAGGTCTTTTATTCTCCCTCAAATTTCATATTTACCAAACATGAATCGCAAACTGAGAAGACGGATAAACTGCTGCTCTTGTCTTGCTTGTCGGTATCTAAAAAGGGGTGTGACATATTTGAGGGAAGGCTTTGAGATATGCAGTGACTGCTGTTATCAATGTTGAACTGTGTATACTAAGATTCAGAAGTGTTTTCATTTCTGTTTGTATCCCTGTGGCTGCCGTCAACATATAAAATGCATCGCTACCCTCAGGCTAAAATCATATATATGTCAGCTCCAATGGGAACTGCAAGCTTGTGGAATTACATTGTTTGAGAAAAGAATAAGAAAATTGATATCCTTAATGGACACTAGCTATTTCCTGAAAGAGACAAACACTGTTTCACTCATGCTACGTGTTTTCAAAGGACCTTATTGATTTTAACATCTAGTATTTTAAAAGTATTTTCTTTGATCATGTATTAAAATCAATATGTTATAGATAAAAATTTTTAAAATTGTAGTTGTTTTGAAATGATTAATTCTTTGTTTTTTGAGAAGCTCAAACAAAAAAATTTTCAGAAATGTCTTAGTATGCCATGAAAGACAAGTAGTGTCACCTCAAGACTTGGGGTGACACTTGGGGCAACTTGGGGGATCAAAATCACCAGGCACTATTGAAAATTACCAGAAACATTAGTACAGCTTGAGAATAGCAACTTAACACAGCACCAAGGTTTTGCAACCACTCACAGTCATGTAACAACAGATCAACGTTAGAAAAAGCAAATACTCAATTAAATGTAACATCCAAATAAGAAAGGAGTCTTTGTATGTGACTTGATTTTTTGAAAAATTCAGCTACATAAATACTGAAGTGGATTATAAATTCCCTAAGGAGAAATTAATACAGTAACAAGTCTTCCACAGCTTACATTCAGAGTGATAAAATATGTTTTTCCTTCTGTTTCTTTTTATTATCCAGTTTAACATTTTAAAATAATCCTCTTAAAATTTTATTTTACAGTGTCTGTGAATGTCTTGTTGCCCTCGCACGGCCCCTACAGCCAGGTTTGGCACATATAAGCACAAGCAGTGTCTCCTGTGTCTGTGTGTTTCAGGATAACAGAAAGTCTGCTCCATTTGATAATGTCAGTGAGCCATATAACAGTTCAGCAGACACTGACTCAAATCGTGTATGACATAGTTACATAAATATTTAATATACACCAAATGGAAGTATGGAGAAGTTGCAGGGAGAAATAAGACAAATGCCTTTCTCTACAATTTAAACAGGGAGGAAAAAACAGTCATAAGGAGCATTAGAAATAAGAGATTTAAGACATGCATTATGAAGTAAGTGTGTTCTACTCATGTTTCAGAGCAAGATGCATCTTGATGAGCTGGACAAATTCAGAAGTGGGTTCAACAGACTGAGAAGTGACCACGCTATCACAGGGGACTTCACAAATAATGAGATTCTAGTCTACTGCTGCAGCCCCTTGTTTCTTGTGTTCATGTGTTTTAATATGCACTAGAGTTGTATTCTAAAAAGCATTGCTGGATATATTTGCAGAATGCGTTTTCCATGGAAAGTGTGGTACTATTACAAATAATATTCTGAATACTTTATACAAATAGTTGAAGTACAAGTTTACCTAAATGGATTCAAAATCTATTAAGGAAGTTTTAAAATCCAGTCCTTTGCCTCTTTTTCTGGTGATCAGCTGTATTTAAGCCAAGAAATAGGCGTAGGTAAAATTCTTGGTTGTAGCTACTTTTAAATTTATTTTTGAAAGAATGAAAAGTGGTAAAGGCAGAGGAGGAGGGTGGGAAGAAAGAAAAAGTGTTATTCAGATAAGGCATGCATGAAAAACATTTTTTTTCTGATTATGCAGAACATTTTGAGAATGTTCAACAAGTATAGGGTAGTATGAAAAATGCATGAGAAAATGGTAAGGTACTCATGAGACTGCACACACCTGAAAACATTAGCTGTGAAGAGGTTGAGCTTTCCCCCTTTTCTTTTAGGTTTCATGGCCCTTCTGGGACTAGTGCTCTCCTTCAAGTAAATGCTATTGAGATTCTACTGGTACTATAGCAGTTTTAAATGTAGCTGGCCAAAAATAATTGGTTATCCTGCTGCTGCTCCTAGAACAGTCAGCTCCCATGCTGCTGTCTCTCGTCACCTGAGAGACGATATAGTGAGAAGAAAACACAGATATTGTTGTGATGGTGTTCTCAGGTCATGTTCACAAAATGCATGGATTTCTCATAAATGTGAAATATTTTGCAAAGACATGTACATGTTCTTAAGAAAAGTTCCTCTGAAGTCAGTACAGTTATGTGTGCATTTGCAGCTCAGCTGTTTGTATGATCATAGCCCACCTCTATTGAAAATCTGATCCTCAGATAGTAGTAACAATGGTATAATCATATGGTATTTATAACAGAAGGGCTAATTTTTACCCAAATCCTCAGAAATGCAATGAAAACAGATTCCATTATCGATTTCTGGAGTTAGGCTCAGTTGGTTTAAAAAAAAAGAAATGAACCTAATTACGATAGTTGTAACATAAGTGTCATAGATTTACTGTCTGCTTCTGATGTAAGCTATGTTTAGAACTAATTTTGTAAGTCAAGTGTATTTGCCTACATTTAGGAGATAGTTTAAAAGATAACCCACATTTTTTCACCAATGTGAACTACTAAAGTAAAGATAAAAGAAAAATTCAGCCCCGTGAAAAATTCAGCCCTGATTCCAGATATTGGAATTTCATTGAAGATATCTTATTTACCTCAAAAACTATAGACATGAATTATTGAATAAATTTTTCTGTCAAACAATATGTCTTTTCACAGATAAACTTTGACAAACTGCTTATCCAGGTTGTGCCTATTTTCTTTTGAATATGCTAAATATAATAAATGTTGACAGATGCAACTTTGCAGCATGTCCTGTTCTGGAAACACATTTTGCCAGGCTTTACAGTAATTAAAATTTTCCATATGGAGCTGCAGATTCATTGAAATGTCCAAACCATTTTGTCTATTTGCTTTTCAAATGTTCCAGTCCTATTTCACATAGGTTAGAGAACAGTTTTTCTATTCTTATGCAAATCTAGTCTTCAATGGAGAAAGTTGAAATATTGTTCCTACTGAATCTAGAAGCAGCAGAAACCCTTAGCACGAGCCAATAGCAATAAAACGCCTCTCAAATCCAAAAGAAAAACCCACTCTAAAAAAACAGATATACTAAGTGCAAAAATCAAACTGAGATTTTTCTCTTAGGTTGGTTACTAGGGGTTTTTTGTATTTCTGTATGGAACAAGGCCTTCCCCATAATTTCTTGGATTCTTGAATAGACTGATATTTGTGTTCCTATTTTCTACATTCTTGATTAGTTGATGATTTTGTATTATTCCTGATGCTCCTGATTCACCAGTGAAAATACAGAAGAACTGACTGTTATACAGGATTTTTATTTTTTAACTTGAAATTCCTATCTGTGAAATTTTGATTAACTAATCTTGTGATAAACCAGACGGCTTATTAGGACTACTATTAAATGTTTTAGTATTGGTGATAGTAAAATCCTGTAACTCCTGATGCTATTTTTTAAACTTTCTCAGTTTAAAATTTATTTCCCTTTTCTTAGTTTTAGTGCTCATTCACTGATTATTCCATTCCTTTTCAAAGTATTGGTAGAATTTTGTAGAAAAAGAAGATAAAGTATCTGTAAGTTAAAGGGATCCCATTGGTGCGATTTGTTGATTACCTGATTAACCATTTTCACTTTAAGACGCCCTTGTGTTCTGCTGCCACTGATAGTCTTTGAGACCAGTGCTGTGTGCAATAAGTTATCTTGTTCGGATTTTACCCTTCATAGATAAAATCAATTTTGGAAAATAGCTGGTCTGTCACTAAAGATAGAGTAAAACAAAACTTTTCTGCACCTTCTGTTTTCTCATAGTGTTGGACCTTAGATCTGGGTTAAACTTTACAGACTGAAGGTGTTCATTATCTTTTTTATAAGTTTTGCTATGGAAATTATTTTGTCAAATATTATGTTCTAGTAAATGTTCTAATAATAGATTATGTCTCCACTGTGGCTGTGAGGATGGAGGGAGACTTACCATGCAGTGCCACTGGCTAGCAAATGCGAATTATTTCTTTGTGCATCAATTCCTACAAAAAGGAAACAAAAACCTGATAGACTGCTATTCTTATAAATGTATAATAGAAGTAGTAGAAAATAGCTTCATTAGAAGTGTCAATGTGGTATATGTATTAAACAAGACTATTTGAGCTCTTCTAGATGGAATCAGAACCTCTTAATGAGAAGAACAACATTGTTGCTCTGTGTGGTTGTAAATATTCCTCAGCACAGAAATCCCAAGTTCAAGATCTAACCTGTTGCTAAATGAAGTGTTGTGGATGTAAAGAGCATTAAGTATGTTTCAGTCTTAGACTGCAAGAGAGATCTCCATACTTTAAGATAGCCTGGGGGTGCTAATGATGATAAAACCACAACACATCTGTTAAGCATTAAAAAGAAATTTTTCCTTCATCACAATCAGTAATCAGATTGCTCATGTGACTGCAGTGGGACAAAATGGCTGTAAGTGAATGCTCAGTAAATTCCCAAGAATCCTCCAAAGCCTTCCATAGTCTGCTGCAGTCTATCTAGATTTACATGAAAGCCTCTGATACTGAGTAAAAAATACAATAGGCTTGTTACAGCTCAAAGGACTGTTACAGCCTGTGAAGAGACCTGCTGTAACCTTCTGCATTTTTCTTAGTGGTGGGAATGGTAAGTGGTGCACATGTGTGGAATTCACTACTCAAAAAATCAGAGGAGGAAAAGCAGGAAATATAATGTATGTTGGTCCATTTTCCTGACTTTTTATTTATTGTTATTTTGGAGCAACTCAAGTACTATTGTCTATGTAATACTAAAGTTATAATGGAATAAAATCTTTGTTAATACCAAATTCTGACACAGATTTATTAAAGCATTTGAAGACATTAATCAAAAAATGACAATTGATATATCTTTCTGTTTTAGTGTTGAGAAGGTAATGTAAGACTCCTTTCTCCCTCCCTGGTTCTTGTTATCTTTGTGTTTCCACAGTTAATAGAAAAGCTTGTGTATAGCAGCCAACGTTGACATAACTGTTCTATTGCAGAATGTACTATTTGGTTGCATTTATTTGAACTTTGGCATATTACCCATGTAATTCCTGATTCTGTTATTTTTAACTGGCTTTCTTTAAATATTTTCTATTTTTACATTTAGCTCTTATCAGATTGTATTCTTCACATGATTTCCTCTTTTGAAGCACCTATACAAATTTGTAGGAAAAGCAGATGAAGTAATTCAATGTAAAGGTATTTGTTTCTGTAATTTGATTTTCTGTTCATATGCAAAAGTATCTTCTGATCATTATGGGAGCTCTAAGGACCCCAGTATAATAGATTTGCATGTCTACAGTTGAGTGTGTGTTGGAAGATTTCCAAGAAGACCTTTCAAGTTATCTGTGTGAATTTCCAAATAAAAGTTACAAAGTTCTTCCCGTACCTACAAATTATAAGGAAAAAAGCATGATTCTAAAAGAAGAAAATAGGATGTGGAATTCTGCTGCATGTGCCTAAAGGAAAGGGAATTTAAAAAGTAAAAATTTGGGTTTGGATCATCATTTTTGTGTTGCACAGGTTGCTGAGTTCCTGACAAGGTGAATGTTAATTGATCAAGCAAAATTATTTTAGATAGCTAAATTCTAAGAGCTTCTGGGTTATGTGTGTTTGAAAGAAGTACAAACAGAATGAAATGCCATACTTGAGTTCTATTAGGGACGATGTGGAACCATATGTTGGTAACTACTTACAAAAACTTTAGCTTTCACCAGGACTCATCTAGACACTTTTTAAATAATTATTGAACTAAGGTGCATAAATGCTGCATATATTTCCATTTATTTATTTAAATGTGTGATTAAAAAAAAAATCACAACAACTAAATTAAGAGATCCAGTCATATGGTGAGGGAAGAGGTGTTCTAATCGTGGCAGCTCTACATGTAAGGTAATGGAAGAAATTTAGAATCCTATTCTTCAGATGGCAGAGTACATAAATAGGCAGAACAGTTATACTGTCTGTCTCCAAATCACAAATAGAACTGATCCATCTGAAAAAATATTTCTGTCAATTAGAATACAAGAGACGAAAGAGGAATCATCCTGATTCTTCACGGTGATAAGCAGGACTGTTCTCTGCATCTGCTGACCCCCACTGACTTTACATGTATTTCTGCATGAGTTATTTTTCCTTCCTGTTCTTGCAAAAACTTTTCTTCTACTTACAGGAATATATGCAAAAAAAAAACCCCAAAAATCATGACAATAAGAACTAAAGCAAAGGAGATGGATGTTTGGAATTTACTTTTCATTTTATTGTTGTTGGTGTTGACAGTGCTCCTTGAGGGAATAGATGAGTATCTGCTTTCCCTATTTAATATACTAATTGAAGTTTCCTTCAGCTTTTCTTCCCTATTGAGGCTTGCTCCAAGAAGGCATTTTAAAACAACAGCAATAAAAATAAAACCAAAATATATAGGGAATACCAAACATTGCAGCTCCGTAAGTTTAAGCACTGAATTAAAATGTTTCTTCAGTATTTTGATACAAGAACATTTGCTGTTGATGGAAATTTTAATTTAGCTAGATTTCCAGTGGGCTGTTTATTTTCCTTCTTCAGACTGCAGTGAGTCATTGTAAGGGTGCATTGTTGACCGAGTTTAAAAACAAAAATAGAAATTTGCAAAAGCCCTCCATCAAAATCTGAACAATATCTTCTCGGTTTGGAGAAATGATAGATTTTGCTTTTCAGAGTTTAATCATAGCTTTTGCAAACAATCAGTGTATAACTTACTGAGTTTTTTTGGTGGTGCTTTCTTCTCTTGTGCCAGAAATGTTTCAAAACTTCGTTGTATTTAATGAGAAACAGACTCTGCATCTTGGTGATTAGGGCTTGGGCTGAGAAAGATATGATTTTAGGAATAAATAGCATGAGATGACCAGTTCTGCCTGATCCCATGTGAAATATAGACTTGATCTTGGGCTCCTGTAGCCCTGGGCACTATCCTAAATGTCTGCTTATATTGAAAAGGTGAAAGCCTATCTTTCAATTTCCAAAACATTTTTGAAAATAATACTGCTAAATGGGTTCAGGGAAATTTTCTGCTGAAACTTTTGTGTGGTTTTCATTTAAAAAGTAAGTAGAACATTTGTGAGATTTCTTGTAGAAAAGAGTTGCCTGACTTCAGGCATTTATACTGAAAACCAGTACAGGAAAATGGTCTATACAGACCCTCAAGCATGCTGTCAATCAGAAAGACCTGTTAGGTCATACAGTCGTCCTTTATGGGGCCACAGTAGGGTTATTACATAGAAAATGGGAATTATATTTCATAGAGAGAAGTTCTTAAGAGAATACAACTCTTAAATAAAAAAAATAAATCTTCTGGGGGAGTCAGCATAGGAAATAGTTAAATGTGTTTTCTGTATGAATCTGGCTCAACTGTTAGTCTTGCAGAAATCCCATAGCATATTTAGTTGTTTCACTCATCTCGTTCAAACAACAAGGTCAATATTAAGTAAGCTTTTATGTACCTAAATAAGAAGAACTCCAGATTTTTTTTTTTTGGTCTGTATGGGATGCACATACAATTCATGTGCTAACTTTTTGGGATCTTTCTGAAAATAAAGAAATTGAATGAGCACCTGAAATACAATCTGTCAACTCACTGTTTATGCACATGATAATTGTACATGGAGAGCCTGGTCTCTTTTTTATTCTGTAGATGTTTCTTCCTCCTCTGTTGAATGAAATATTTTTTTTATATATGATAAGTATGATCATTAAGTGTCCCAGTCTCTGCATTTTCCTTATCCACCTCTAAAGAAATCTGAATCTTATTGTGAAGGGAGGAAGAAAAGGCAAATTAAAAAACAGTTATTATTGGAGATCTTGGAGGAACTCATGATTCTCAGGAAGGCAGAACTCTCCTTAACTTCTCTGGGGAGAAAATGTAGGCAAGAATGCTGAAGGCAAGCAAAACTGTTGATAAGAGAGAAGCCTGAGAATGTAGTAAAGAGTTCTATAACCTTTGCCAAACTAACATCAACTCCCATCTGTAGTTACCGTTTAAAACAAAACGGGTGCCTAGTTGATGCTAAAATTCCATTGTTAGAATTCTGTAGAAATATCATGTCTTCATGAAATTAGCAATAATTATGTTATAGCTCTTCAGATCCTCACATAATTTCCTGCTATGCATTTGGAAAGTTTTTGGTTACATTCAGGTCTGGAATTCAGTTTTCAGCTTGATTCTGATTCAGTTGCCCTAGGACTCGCAAAGCCTTATACAAAGTAGGGATGGGAGATTGATTCTGTGCCACAGCAGCTCTCTGCCACCTACACTGTGCTTATTGACTGTACAGTTAGCTGAAGTAAATGGAAGTGAGCTCATTTGACCTCTGGAAGCTACCTGACAGGAGTATGGACTTTACTACAGACTTCTTTAAAATTCTGGATAAGACAATTAGTATGTGAAACGTCAATCTACCAAATCTAGGCTGCCAAAATTATCGTAGACACTTCTTTTTCTTTGGTTGTTTTTTTTTGTTTGTTTGTTTGTTTGTTTTTCTTTTTTCTTTTTTTTAAATATGGTACCAAAACCAGTACAAACGCCCCCTGAATCTAGGCACTCAGGTCCTTGAAGGACGTCTCAGGGCACTGCTTTATGAAGCACAGCCTTTCTCTCCTGGAGCTGAAAATAAGATGCTACCTTTTCTGGCAAATCAATCTGGCAAAAACATTGCATAAAGGCTCAGTATCTCCTAGCTTTGAGCTAATAATTGAAAAGCAATTTTATTTTGTGGCAAATCTCATAAACCACAGAAATAGAGCTTGGTGTTTTGGTAAAAATTTGAGAAAGAAAAGCTCTTAGAGAGCAGGGATGTATCCTTCATACTTGTATTGTTAATCTACATTTGACATAAGCAAGCTTACTTGACTTTTTTTTTTTTACATATGCATGCTCTGTCTTCGAAATAATCAACTGGAAAAATGGAAACAACTCATTTTAACTGTTGTGTTAAAACACTCTCATTTGAATTGAAACCAAATAGCCTCTTGCAAAGCTGTGTCTCATTTTCATGCTATTATGCAAATAAACACTAGAGATGAATCACAGATATTACTTCTTAATCCATTTTCTGGAACTGTGTTTAGCACAAACAAGTCAAAGCACTTCAAGAGCCTGCAAGGCTACTCTCATTTACAAGCAGTGCCAGTGCTCAAGTTCAGCAAACGTGGCCCAGGGCCTCTCTGAAGAAACCAGAGCATTTAGCAGTTGATGGAATTAGCCTTGCCAAGTTGCTTTCAGTATCACAAAAAACATGCCTTTTTTTCATGATTAAGGTAAATAACTTCCTATAATGAGCTCTAGTCATGAGATAAGTATTTGAGGTATTTAAAACTTGCCTTTTGGACACCTTGTTTAGAAGCTCTTTTTCTTAGCACCTTAATGGAATCTTTCCTCAGGTCATTGAAAAGATAGCTACTTTTCCCTCACCTAGCAAACGCAACAGATTACTTTTACTCTGAATGAAGATCAGACATCAAACACATCCTCTCTGTAAGTTAGTTTAGAAAATAGATAGCTAGGGCTTTCAAGGCTTGGCAAACTTGTCTTGGTCCATACAGTATGTCACCCTTTGACATTTGCATGTAAATTTTTGAATAAGGTTCTTGCTACACATTTTTTTACAGGATTGTGCTAGGCTTTTTTCCTTTTAAATTATGAATGATATGCATTCATGTGAAAATTGGTAACAAAGCACAGAAATTGCCAATGAAATATTAACTGGAAAGCAAAAGCTGAGATTTCCTTGCCCCTGGTGGTGGTAAGGGCATTCTTACCTATGTTAATTTCCCATCTGTACCAACTGTTTGTTATGGATTTAAGCTGCAGACAAACATTAGTTCAGGAGTCAGCTGTTATAAATAATAATAATGCTATGTGTAGTAGCTATGGAGTGTGTATCCACCGCTGTTTACAGAGCTTTCAAGGCAGTCTGGGATTAAAAAATGAATTGATTCATTCAGTAAATCTGAATCGATTCAATTCAGATGTGAAGAAAAAAGCAACTGCAGGGCTTTCAGTCATGAAATGTGGTCTCAGTTTAAGCACAGAATTTAAAAGCTTTATTTTCAAAGTAGGAAGTTCTTTTGAGTTATCACCATACTGTTTTACAATGCCTCATGTCCTTGTTTTTATCTTCTGAAGCTGCTTTACTACCAGAGCAAGGTAGTCTCCATTTTTTCCTCACATGTCTAATTGTAGGATATGAAGTCCTTCTATTGTCAGTACCGTAATAAAGAAGTTAAGCAGAGAACTTTTCCCCCTAAGTCAGACTGAACTGAAGTTTTGATTATTCAATACTTCACAGAAAAAGTTGAGAATTTTAGAGTAGGTCCTACCTTTCTAAGGGATGTTGAATTTGAGTTTTATGAAAAAGACAGTTTCTTCCTCTTTAGGTAACATGTGTTAGTTTTTAATGCCTTAAAAGAAAGAGTTGAAGTAACAGAGTTTACCACAACAAGTTTAACATAATATATGTGAGCAGGTTTCTATTTCCAATTTTTTCAGAGAAGCTCTAGTAATATTAAAATGAATTTGTATCTTTTTCAGTAATTGACACTCTTACTTCCAACAGAATTAATTGCTTCTTAGGTAGCTCTTTTTAAGTTTTATGTCAGGATAATAAATGCTGTGTTTCAGTATTTATAAAAGTTGTAAATTAATACTTTCTTGTTTCCAAATCTCCTAAGCAGCAGCACTTAATACTTTAATAGATAAATAAATGCAATTTATAAATCAATATAAAAACAGAGTTGCGAAAAAATTCATTTCAGAGGAAAACAGAAAAAAAGCACAATATCTGAATGAGTTATTTTCTTAGAATTTAATGTCTAAAAGGACATGAAAATCTTATTGAGCAATTACAGAAGTGATCAAATGAATGAAGAAATATGTTTAAGCCATGGAAATCTCAAAGTCCAAATTGCACTGCTTTTATTGGTATGTTCGTCATTTAAAATAATGTTTCTCAGATTTCCAAAGGAAATAAATAACTCCATTCAAACAGCTTCCCATTGGCCAATATCTTTGTTTTTAAGCTGAAGAATTCTCTGAAGAACACTGTCTTCACAAAGCTGAGAAAGGAGCTAGGAGGGACATTACATATCTCAATTCAAGATGGACACACAGAAAAAGATTTCTGCATGGAAAGATTTTATAGGATTGATAAGATTTTTTTTTTTCTATCACTTTGGCCTTCTTGTCATTTTTAATGATGCAGCCAAAAGATAAAATACAATTGCTTTACTGTTGAGTAAGATATGACAGTCTCATTGCAAGGATGAAATCCTGTGAGAAATCTATTGATGTCACTGGGTCCAGGATATTAGTTAGGGTGCATTTTCTCAAACCTGCAAGAGGTGTTCAAATATATTTGCATTTTTTCTTAAGCATTGCTATAAGTTCAAAACATATGAAAATGAAGAGCTTGTCTATATAAAATGATAATGTTCTATATTAGTGCATTAGTAATTAACATATTATGTGAAACCATAGACCAGTAGAACAATTATATGCTCACAAGGAATGTCATAAAAAACATTATAAAAATACTGTAAAATGAATTGAATTATAATTGTATGAACACTTCAAAGAAAAATATAAACAAATAGTTGCAGCAGTGAAAAATGAAATATATGAATGGTAACTGACTAATGGACTAAAGGAAGAGCACTAAAATGCAGTGGTTAAGAAGATACAAGACCATTTTTGATGTTTTGGCCAAATAGTGAATGCTCAAATACAGAAATCGTAATCACAAACCGTTGACAAATTAATACACCTTTGATTTGAGGTTTAGGAAAAAAAGGTGCTTTAGTTAAAAATGTCAGCTACAACAAAATCTTTGACATACAGTCAGTATAACAACTGAAATGAAAAAAAATGGAGTCACAGAATCAAAAAACAAAATCACCATTCAGATTAGAAGGAGCCTCCACTCATCTCTTCCAATCTCCTACGTCAAAGAAGGTTGCTCAGGGTCTTGTCCTATTGAAATTTGAAATATACAAGATTCAGACCAATTTGTCAAACTTTGTCTGAACACAGATTCATTGTGTTAAATCTTTCTGGAAAAACAGTTCCAATCTCTTCACTCTCATCACGAAATATTTTTTTGCTGTGCCCAGGCAGAATTTATCATACAGCAACTATTGACTCTTGTTCTCTGACTATTTTGTATGATATCTACATAAACTAAGTAACAAACATTTGACCAACAGTGCAGTCTGTTTCTTCTTCCATTAAGACATTCCAGATAATTTTCCTTATTTTTTCAGGTACAAATCCTTACATTTTACTGTGTTTCTGTTTTCTTTGGATTTTAAAAACAACATGATATGTGCTGGGGTTTTTTGGAGGGTGAGAGGGTATGGGAAAGGGGAATCAGATTTATTCAAATTAGGATTATTTTTTCCCCCTGCATGATAGCAACCTGTCCTAAAGATCACAAATTTTGCAGCATTGATTTATGTCTCTAGTATAGCTAGTCTCCAGAAGAGAGGCACTTGCTCATCAGAGAACTTACATTTCACTTGGTGCCTTTTCTTATGGGAAAGGATAAATTAAAAAAAGAGACTGTTTTATGACTTCTTTTCTAAATCAGTGTGCCATCTGCAGTAAATAATCCAGCCCACCTGAATACTGTGTGAAGCATATTTCTGTAATCACTGGAATTTTTATTCAGAATGTGCTACACGTTTGATTACATGGTTGGCAATCTGTCTCTGCATGCGTGGCACAGATCAGGACAACAGCCTCCTCCATTATTTCCTAACCTTCTGTCTCTGCTTTTTTGTAATGCTGCTCTGTTCACTGCTAATGTGTCTTTTGATCTTCCCAGCACTGTCACAGTTGAAGTTGCCTTTCTTCCACACAAGCATTTGAAAACCTGTCAAAGAGCTGAGCTTTTCATTATATGCTTTTCATCATTACTCTCTCTACAATGAACAAATTTATTTCAAAGGCTTTGCAAAAAATGACAAGAAACATGACAATTTATTTCCTTGTCCTTTCATTAGATTAGAAATGCCACGAAATATTTAGAATCCATTTATTTTTATTAAAAGGCATGATGCACTTTGCTTTTCTGGGATAAAGACAATGAGAGAATGAGAAATATTTATTTAGGTTAGGCTGTTATGGTGGTTGAGGGGCTTTGAGTCTGAGGCATTTGGGTAGCAAATCTGTATATTTATGGTTCACAAATACAAATGTTTTAATTGCATTTTAGAGATGAATTGCTATGAATAACATGAAACAAGCAAGAATAAAGAAAACACTTTTCATGCAGTATGGGCATTCCTTTGTATTCAGCCTTGGAAAATTCCATTTTCTTTGGTTCTGAATCACAATTTACGTGGTATTTATTGTCAGGTTATTAAAGATATTAGCGCTATAAGTGCCGTAGTTTCTTTTTTCTTTTACTGTTACTGCATTTGGTACTGATCAAGAGATTTTTTACTTAATGTTTCCCCTTAACAAAAAAGCATGAATAAAACATGCAGGATAAAATGAGAAGTACCATGATTTGGAAGATGCTATTCCATTAAAATATTGCTCTCACAAATTATGATTTAAAGATTTTTCAAGCAATCCAAAAGCTAAATCAAATTGGAGAATTGCTAAATCAAATTGCACCGTTCTTAAAGATATAAAAAGCAATATTTTTTAATTCTAATAACATCAGCTGTTTTGTAGTTACAAAAAATTTTGTTAACAAAAAGTTGAAGTATGTTTTGTATGTATTCAAGTGAGTGTGATTTTAAAGGATGAAATTTTGAGCCTGATTAAAGTAAATGGGAACTGTGTCATCTAATATTCACTGATATTTTTAAAACTCACACTCAGAATTTCTATGAGAGAAGACTAAATAGGAGAAACTAACATGAGTTTTGGATTTTGGAGAGTATTTTTAGTGTCTTGGAAAGGAACTTTGTAAATACTATGCATTAGGAAGACTGCTTCAAGTTAGCCTCCATGCAATATACAGAAAACCCCATTCCTCCTGAGTCTTCTGAATGACTTCTTGATGCTTTGCATTCACCTGTATCCTTTCAGATAAAGGAATTATAAGGATCTAACCCAGCTGGAGATCTGGGAACATATATAAACAAGGTATAGCCCACTGGACCATTATGAGAATAAAGATGCTCCTTAAAGGACTGAAGTATAAAACTAATAAAATCTAGTTGTATTTTTACTGAAGATCTTCAACCTGAATTTGAGAAAACTGAAGTGGATAAACCTGTGCTGAAAAAAATATCTTCAGTGTTAATTTACAATAGAAGTATCAAGCAGTAAAGAGTAAATGTAATAAAAACACTGAGAAAATGTCACTCTAACTCACAGTTAATTTGCACATTCTCATTAACCAGCATCTTGAAATAAGACTCATTTAATTATTAAGAGCTTCTAAGTACATATATAAAATATTGACCATCTCTATAAAAGACATTGGTCATTTTTACTGGATTCCAAACATCTGTCTCTGGTGTAATAATTTAAAATTTGAAGTGATTTCCTCTTTGAGTTGCTTCTCATAGGTAGGAGACAAGTGAGAGGGTGAAATGAAAGCCAGAGCCCACCAATACCTGAAATTATCCAATATCAAGATTTAGTCAATAGATTTCATATAAATATTCCCCAATTTAGAAAAATATAGTGTTACTCTCCCACCTGAAGGGTTCTTGGAGTTTTAGTCTAACACAGTATACAGCTAGTTAGTGCCACAACATCAATAAAAGCAAATGAGTTTATTTGACATATAGAGCATCATGAATTTTGCAGGCACAAAGCAATTTTGTGGGGTTCTTTCCTATTAAGTACATGTCTGACATTTATGCACTGATTTTTTTTTTTTTTAATTCAAAGAAACATAATAAACAGTGCTATTAGAAGGGTGGTATTTTCCATATTTTATGGAGCCATTTGAGAAATGAAGCATAATGTAGCAAGTCTGACGATTTTATTATGATCTTATTTGGCTCTTCCATATTTTGCAATCTTTCCCTTAATTTGCTAAAGAAAATAAAAAAAATAATTGAATTGTTTTAAGTGAGGAAAAGAGAAAAAAAGGAGAGAAAATATTAAAAAAAAAAAAAAAGAGAAAATATAAAAAAAGAAGGAAGAAAGAAGAAAATTTAGGAGTCCAGATTGCAGATGCATTGTGAGGCTGTTCTCTGGTCATAGAAAATGAATTATAATTATGGAAATCCTAAAAAACCTACTTCCAATGGCCATTGATTTTTAGTTTTTTACACAGTGTGGG
>VXBQ01012987.1:38164-87168 GCA_013400175.1 Phainopepla nitens | reverse complement strand
TGGTATTTTCCATATTTTATGGAGCCATTTGAGAAATGAAGCATAATGTAGCAAGTCTGACGATTTTATTATGATCTTATTTGGCTCTTCCATATTTTGCAATCTTTCCCTTAATTTGCTAAAGAAAATAAAAAAAATAATTGAATTGTTTTAAGTGAGGAAAAGAGAAAAAAAGGAGAGAAAATATTAAAAAAAAAAAAAAAGAGAAAATATAAAAAAAGAAGGAAGAAAGAAGAAAATTTAGGAGTCCAGATTGCAGATGCATTGTGAGGCTGTTCTCTGGTCATAGAAAATGAATTATAATTATGGAAATCCTAAAAAACCTACTTCCAATGGCCATTGATTTTTAGTTTTTTACACAGTGTGGGTATAGCTTTCTTTCCCCATTGCTGTGCTTAAAAAAAAAAAAAATCACTGCTATTATTTTATATTCCTCAATCCATTTGAAGATGCAATGCAATCCATTCTGTTTAAACAAGAATGGTTTACTGTTAACACACAATCTGTCCTATTTATTGCTCTAAATCAGCCTGAATTAAATCAGTTCATGTGATGAATTTGGCAGCGCTGTTTATACAAAGTCTTTTTTTTTTTTACGTAGAAGTGTAAATCGGGAACAATGTCATCCAAGTTGAAAGAGAAGAAGTGGAAAGTGTGTTCTTGATTTCAGATATACGTTTAACAGCAAGCAGAATGCAGAAGGAATGCATTCAGTATTACTCTTCTTAGTAACTCTCTGCAACTGTCAACTTTTTACTGACTGAAGTGAGAAATAAAACTCCTGAAAAGACTATTAATTATGCTTCTCTAAGGCTAAGCATTTGTAGAAATCACATCACTGTTCTTCAAGAAACACTTCAAGTGACAGGAAGCACAGTCTATTTGATGAAGACACAGCTTACTCGAAAGAGGTAGGAATTAGGGGAGAATGGGAAAATATTTATATTATGTATCAATTTCTCAGATGTCTGGAAGGTTCTAGATCATGTTCTGACTGGTTCATTCCAGACTGACTTTTAAACATAAATCAGTATAGTTGTTAAAATGCACTTGAATTCATTTATGTATGCTAGATTTAGAAAATCCCTCTCAGCTATGCTGAAACCACATAAGAACCACACTTTTTGTCTTTTTTGAGGATGCAGAAGGAACTCTGCAGCTGAACCAACCCTTGAACAAGCCATGTACAGGGCCAATCACCGAAAAAATGCAGTTATTTTCCAGAAGCTGGGGAAGCTGATTATGGTTCTGATACACCCTGTTCAGGGCAGTGGTTTCATTTGCTGTGCTGGAGACATGTGGCAGCTCTGGGTAAACAGACACAGCCTGGGATCCTGGAAGGGGGAGCCCTTCTTTCTCTTTCTTGCCAGGCAGGTCAATAAATTCACAGTGTCTGAGCAATGAATTTTAGTGGATTGTATTGAAAATAAACTAGATGAAAAATAATTTACTTATTTCAAGTAGACAAAATAGATCTTGTTCCTAGAAACCTGCAATTATGGAAGACAAAATACTGAATAAAATTTTCTCTGTAGAGGAGCATTTGAGACAAATATTAGAGAATAGTCTCTTTGGAGAAACACTTTAATTTAGCTGCCGCTCCTATCCTACCTGCATTTAAAATGCATGGGCAATCTTAGTTCCTCTGGGACTACTGTAGAAGGAAGGTTATGCACTACAAATTGTAGAATTGAGCAAAGAATACATGTAAATCTGTAACTGAAAATAATTTATTTCAGTAATATTTATATGATAGCAACAGTAAAATTAAAATAAATATAGCAGAGTATTTCCACTTAATTTTTTTCATGGACTCTTCTCTCTTAAAAGATTCGTTTATTTGCTTCCTCTGGGTGCTATGTGCATTGTGTGAATTTTACTCAGCTTTCCTACATTTTCTCTTGCTGTTCCACTGGCTTGCATATCTAAAATATGATTTCAAAACACAGTCTTCTGATCAGCAAGATGAAATCCCAGTTACAAAAGCCCTAGATAACTGGGGAGTACCATTAATCCTTCTACATTACAGTATTCACTGTTGAGACCACTGATCTTGCACAATAATTGAAGCAAATTAGAAAAAAAAATATTGCAGAAAAGCTTTTGCTAATAAAACCAGAATTCTGATTACAACATCTAGATGGACTCTACATAAATTATTAAGATTTTTTTAAAAAAGTATTTTCTTTAAAAATATTATTTTGACTGACTAGATATTCCCTGTATAAGTGTGACAGATTGTTTATTCATTAGTGGAGAGAATAAGACAGGACTTAAGCCTCAGCTGTTGAGTTTCAACATTAAATGTACAGTAAGAGCTGCTGTTAAACCTGCCACGAGGGAGAAAATATTGTATTTCTGTGAAGTTAATAAGCTAGTCTAGAAGATTAAAATCAGACATTGCTGGGTGACAAATAAAATTTCTCTTTTCTTCCTCAAATTTCCCTCAGATTTCAAGCTGCAAAGGAGTGAATCTTTTGTGCATCTGCTCTTCTTCAAGAAACATTTAAACTGACAGAAGCTACTCTCAAAAATGCAGAAATTTTTTTTCCAGAACTTGAGTACAAGAGTTGTAAACGTTGTTGTTCCTCTCTTGTGAATAACAGATAATGTCTTCAAATTAAAAAAATAGCTTAAAAAAAAATTAGCTCATCTGTGATTGTTATGGCTAAAGGAGCCTTTAAAGTGAATTGATGTGAATTTCATTTTTTTAAGTAATATCCCAATTTGCTTTATCTTTGCAGTAATATTGTATATATGATGAGGGTAACTACTTTTTTTCTTGTGAAGGCTGTTGCAAAAAATCTCCACCTTTTTCACTTTGTATTACACTTGCTTGTCTTATCACAGCTAATTATACTAATTGTTGCTGGACAGTCATGGGAAGTTCTGCTGTCTTTTGGCAGCTCTGAAGCACAGCAGGTGCTCTGGCCAGTATCTCCTGTATCCAGCCTCTCATCCCTCCCTCTAGACACTATATACAAGAATGATTTTTTAAATACTAACATTTCAGATATGGATATTCTGGATTAATAATGTGAAGAACAGTGAATATATTTGCAGTTAGTAGATCTTTTTATTTTGAAGAAGAGATACCTGTGGAAGGAAAGAGAGATGCTTATAAGAAAGATGCAGAAAGACTTTTTTCCTCAAGGCCTGTGCTGACAGGAAAAGGGATAACAGTCTTCAAGTGGAAGAAGGTAGATTTACATTGAATGTTAGGAAGAAATTTTACTATGAGGACGGTGAGACACTGGACTGGGTTGCCCAGAGAAGATGTAGAATGGTCAGTGAAATCTGATGCATTGGAAGGTGTCCCTGCCCATGGCAGAGGGGTTGGAAATAGATGTCCTCTAACTGTCTTTACCAGCCCGAGGCATTCTGTTGTTCTGTGTACTGAGTAACAAGAAGTTAATTAGGAGCTAAGTCACTTTTAGCCATGATTAAAAGACCTTCTATGAAGGGAAAACTGAACTGCAAATATATGTTTTCCTACATATATTTATTTTTCATCAATGTATCAATATATCTGTATTCTTATTCTGATTTCTCTTCAGGATTAAAACAAAATTAGGTTTCTGGGTTTTGACTACTAGTTTGATATTCTCCAAGTCCTGTTAGCTGTGATGTTTACATTACCATTATACTTCAAAGATAAAGGGTTTCCTTTTTTCCTTCTCTGCACAGATTAACAAACAGTATATTTTTTAAGTAATTCTTTTACTATCACATCTTCCTACATGAGCAACACAATTTTTAATACAGTTTTTTATGAAATGGAGAGCTTTTCAAACAAACATCCTTTAAGCAAACTTAACATGTAGTATAACCCCCTTGTGTTACACTCCTTGTGCAAAAGCCTGTAAGCTAACATCTTTGACTGTTGGGAAAGTGCAAATGGGATTGTAAAAAATTGACAAATTCACTTTCAAAAGGAAAAAAAAAATATTGTTGAAAGCCATATCAGTGCAGCTATCCAACCCATGTCTATTCAGCAATGTTTTATATCCATTCTTTCTTTAAATTTGGTTGGTATCTGTTTTCTCTTTACCATCACCATTCAGTAATTTCAGGACTGTGAGGCTGCATAATCAAAGTTGTTGAATTGCAACACAACACAGATAAAGAGCTTATAAAATAAACTGCAGCTATTTTACTAATTAAAATAGAGCTGGGGAAGTCGTTAATGCACTGGCCTGTGACTATCCCCACTGTTTCTTTGTTAGCCTGTTTTCCAGCATGGTCTTGATTCCTATCAGCCACCAGTTTCTCAGACAGTGCCCAGACACTGTTAAGGGAAAACAGGAAAATTTGCTGCAGCCATCTCTTTTTGCAGGCAAAGAAAATTTAGGCTTATGGATGTGTGTACCCTGCATCCTTTTGCTGGGTCTATCCTAGAAGTCAGTGAAACTGTGAAACTGTGAAACAGGCTGTGAAACACTGTGAAATGGCATGTCAAAATATCAAAATTCAGGAAGAAAGCAAGTGACAAAGTCAGTTAAAACTGTTGTCTCTTTAGACAGGACTCCTATCACTCCAGCACCTTTGCCTTCTCTAACTTAATTCGTCTAGGTTCTTTCTTGTTGAAGCACAGTAAGAAATGCTGCAGGGTTGGGTGAGTAATACTGGTGAATGTCATCACCCTTGTTTAACTTATTTAGTAATTTTTTTCTGGAACTTACATTGCCTTGGAAACATGTTGAGCTCTTGAAAGTTTTGAAGACTAGGATGATACTTTTGATTTATATATGTTTTCCTTCTGTATATTGAGAAATAAATAAAAAACAACTTATGAATTTATTTTTACCCATAATTCAATGCAATATATAATTTCACCCCGCTGACTTAATTTAAAGTATAAGGCAGTGAATAACATGATTAATGTGGTCAGGAAAAATTCAGAGTTTTGAAAATTTTGTCATTATTATTTCCAGTCATGAGTCTACACTAGCATTTGTCTTTATTATTTTTCTGATATATTGGATTAGCCTTGAACAGAAGTCTTTGAAAAGGGGAGATCTGTTGAGTAGTGAAAATATTGCATCAGTCTGCTTACTCCAAGAACTATAGTTTCATGGCCTGGAGAGTAAAAAACTGCTGTATAAGGAAAGTTTGTTCATAATAATAGTAACAATAATAATAAAAATAATAATGCTATGGACTACTAGGATTACCAGCATTTTAGCTTTCTACTGCAGGGGTGTAGAGGACTTTGAAGCAGATTTTATTGAAGAAAACTCTTTTAAAATTTGCTCAGACTAAAATAGAAACTTTTAGATGGTGTTAAATAAGGCAGCAAAACCACTTTTTGAGCTCAATTTTCATTACACCTTATTTAAAAAATGTATTATATCAGTGGATTTGCACTGAGAGAAAGACATGACTCTGTGTTTATACTCATGCAACTTGCCTTAATTTGCTGTCTTGTCTGGCAACTTGAGTTCTGGTTATTTGGAATCATTTTACTTGAAAAAACATAGATGAGAAACTAATTTCTTGAGCACTATCTACTAACACCACCACAGAAATTAAAACTGCTGACAAAATTAGTTTCTCTCACCAGATACAAAACAAAACCGAGATTTGATGCAAGCACTTCTGGGTATCGCCTACATTGACTAATGTGTATTCATTTTTTCAAGATAACCTTCTTTATCCATCTCCTGAAATTCTGTCTAAACCTACCTTATGCAATTTTATGTAATTTTATGGTCTGTTGCTGGAGTGTACTAGCAACTGTCCGGCACATTCTATTTGTGACTGCTTTTCTTGGAGCCTGTCTCAGAGCCTGCAGAGATGTTTACTGGCAATGGTCCTATCATCAACAGCATCCCATTAAAACTGGTTCTTGATGTGCAGTGTTTTTTGTTATTTCTTTTCTTCACCATTTCCAGACAGAATGCTCTCTAATGTTACAACTATAAAAAAAAATACATGTTTCCAAAATATTTCTATCAAGAGACAAACCAAACTTTTATTTTAGATGAGCCAAATAGAAACTTTAATGGCTTCAATATGCACCAAATTAGACAATGTTTTTTGAGTAGTCCAGGAATTAAATTTAATCTAAACATTCAAAACTTGTTTTTTCATGGTCAGCTGAGTTTCATTTTCATTTTGGTAGCTCTTAAAATAAATATTTCTTTATGAATTTTGATTTAAAAATCGCAGGCCCATGTGAAGATGTATTTGAACTATCACAGAGTTGAATTAGCAACGAAATAGCTTCATGGAGAATGTTAGATAGAAATTCCTGTTTTATTTATAGGAAAACATCTACTGAATACAAAGCAATCTCTAGAGCAAGAATATTTACTTCACAGTCACAATTTTGCAAAAAAAAATCAGGTGATGATAATTTTGCTTTTGGTACGCTTCAATGCTGCTATTTCTCTTTCACTGCGTTTCACCACTGAAAAATTTCAAAAGACAAGACTTAAAAAATCCCTACAAAACTGGCTTTTTTTCATGGATTCCTTCCCTTCAGTAGTCAATCTGTATAAAGAAGAATGTAGTCTTTAAAATGTGCTCTTCTTTTTAATTATATTATAGATCCTTAACAATACATTTTCTAGTTAGTGTTCATTCTTAGTACAATCACAGCTTTTCATAATGGATATCTGGGAAGCAACTTTTAGTCAAAGTGATGTCACTCTCTAGATCTCAGGAAATGCATTTACATCTAATTAATGGGATTAATTAAATCAGATCCTTACCAGAACTTCCACAATTGTTAGCCATAAATAACTGAATAGACAAAAAACCTGACTGTGTGAAACAGAGCCTTCCCCTTTTACAGGAAGATAAACAATTCAGACTGGTCTGAGATAGCTTCTGGCTCTTCCCAAGATGGAGCTCATAAAATCAACTCAAGTATATTCAATATTCTCCTGGAAATTGTGTAATTGCTTTGGGTTCATCTCAGAGAATAGCTTGGAAAAGTGATTCAACCCTGTCATCCACAGGCAGGTATCACAGGCTTAATAATCCTTCCCTTAAGTGGTGGGGAAAGGGCAAGAGAAGGGTGGGTACAACCACTCTCCATCTGGCTTTAAGGTTCACATCAAAGACTGCCTTTTCTTGGGGATCAGGTGGAAATAATATACAATGCTTCAGGTGCCAGATACCCTCTAATCTTAGTCATCTGTTCAAAGTTTGGTTAAAATGGAGTGGGAAAGAAGGAGGACCCAGTGCCCTTGACAAAGGCAGTCTTGCTTCCTTTTAGTTGTGTCTAGACTGTTTTGCAGGTGGTCTTTTTGACAGTACTGGCCTATTGTAGCCCTTGCTTCTGACTGCAGGATATTAATCTTTGCATTGGTACAGTCTTTCTTGTCATTAACTTCACTTGTCTTTTTATTTAAAATTTCACAATGACATAAAAGCAGTAGTGACAGCTGTCCTGGGGAGAGAAGTTGCTTCCTCCATTCTTTCACTTAATTTCAGTCTTTCCTTTGCAAAAGCAGCTTGTTGTTCCATTGCTTGTGCTCATCAGGATGAGGGAAGAGCACTGGGCTCCAAGCCTGCAGAATGACATGTTTGGGCTTCATTCTGAAGCATTGTCTGAAGGCATGTACCTCTCCTGACTTCAGAAGCATCAAAATGAAGGGTATTTTACAGAATTATGTATTAGAGTACCCCAGGTGCTCCACCTGCAATGTACTATTGAACTTGGACTGGAGCTCTTTTAAAAACCCATGCACTATTGTGTTTACAAGGCCTGGCTTTGACATATGAATTTTAGTTTTGCAAGAGAAGTAAAGAAACTTATAATAGGTGGTGTCTACTTTTTTATTATTTCTTTTTTATTTTTCAAGAAATCCAGAAAGAAGAGGTGGAGTTGTTCATGTTTCTAATTTTATTGCCAGACATCTATCCTTGAAGTCTGTCTAACTAACAAAAAGCCAAACCCAAACAAGAAAGCCTACTTTTGATTCAGTAGTAGGTTTCAGATATAGTTATGTAAACTTATCTTTCTAAATGACACTTTGTTAAATTAAACTGCTGAGGAGTGAAATTTAATTAAATGCTACTGCTTGCAGACCTGAATAATACTGTTACTTAAGAGATATTTGATTTCAGAATTTATGTGCATCTTCTTAGTTAGCAGTGGATCGTATTTGGATGTCTACTTTAGCTTCAATTGTTTTATTTAGTTAGCAAATTAAACCACTGATAAAAATAGTCAAAACAATATATAGTGTGTATATGTTTTCCAACTTTGATGATTCTGTATATAGTTAGGGGGTTTTGACTTTCATCCAAAGTCTGACAAACAGAATTACAAGGGAAACATAGATAATAGAAAAGGACGACATGACTAACTAGACAACTGGAGCACATCTAGGAATTTATTTCCTCTTGAAGTGTTGTGCCACATCTGGGAAATATATGTGATTCAGAATATTTAATTCATCTCTTCCCATTAAAACATTGACCTAGAAAGCAGGGCAGCACAGTTTACACCTGCAGTAATTGCTTCATTGTGAAGTGCCAAAGCAGTAGAAATGAGAAACTTTTTGTGGAATGAAACAATCTAGCAGACTGATTCGCCGTGGAGGCCCATTCTGTAAATTGAAATGTTCACTGACAGCAGATTTATGCTTGAAGTCAGCAGGTTTTTCAAAGGGCTTGTGTTGTATCATTCTTGGGTGGATTAGAAATGGTCATCTTGGTTTTCTTTACAGTTTGATAGTTAGGTCTGTAAATAAGAAAGGTAAGTTGAACATACCTCCATTTGTGGAAATTACTTGGAGAGGTTTCTGCAAGTTGCCAATACCTCTCTGTTCTTTTGAGACAGTGAGAACTGAGATTTTTACTGGTTTTAGAGTTTCACATAGTAAGTAACATAGCCTCTCTAAAGAATATATTTTTTGAATATGTCAAATGTATTTGACTTTATGGACAGAGCATAGTACTGCACTTACCTAAAGTGTGTAAAGTCCTGATCTTATTCTTGTTCCTGGAGAATTTCTTCAGCTAAGTGCTCATCACTTGGGATGCTGGATATGTTTTAATGCATAAGAAGTTTTATATCTGGTTAGCTTTATATGCTTGCATTATCTGATTTTCTCAATCAGCAGAAACTAACAGTTCCACTGTAGTAATGTGAATGTAAATTTCAGTAAATGGAACGATTAAAAAGAGCATTTACAATATTGAGAAGCCTTTTTACTGACATTCCCAATGATCCTAAGTACTCTGACTTGTGATTTAGGCAGCATTGTATAAAGGATATTTCTTCACTTCTGGAAGGTGAGAGCAGTTCTTGAGGTCTTACAGAAGCAGACTTTCAATCAGATCACCTATTACTTGCACCTTGTTTCAAGCATTTCCTCCAAGTGGTTTTAAGGAAAGCAGCTCATTGCTCTGTCCTGGTGAGGATTTGTTCCAAGTGTTCATTGGACCATGTCATTATACCAAATACAGTGCAAAGGATAACTGACTCTTATTTCTGTCCATTTGATCAATGGAATAAGTATCTAGAAAGCCTAATATTAATAGTCTTGAAATAGACTAGGTAGGAGAAAATGGGATCCAGGCTCCCTTTGTATGATCTCCCATATATATATATATATATATATACATACATATATGGGGGGGGGATGTTACACTTCAGGTAAGCCCTGTTCTACTTGGTTGCTTCTATCAAGAGATCTAATTACATAAGTAAGAAACTGGCAGAAGTTTTTACAGTGCATTTCAAAGGCTCTCTTTGCCCATGACTTTGTTTTGTTGTCAAATGAAATAACATTGTACTAAATCTAATTTAGCAGAGCTGCCACCAGTTTGTAAAGCTCTCATTGCACAGGAGGAAGAGCGAGAGTGCAGATAATTTTTCGCTTCCAACCGAATCATCAGTGCACTCCATTAAGAATCCATGAACTGAGTTACTGTCTCTGGTTCCTTGGTCAATTCGTATGTGTGGGAAGCATGGGACAGGTTCAGTTTTACTAACAAGGAATGTGAGCCTAGGTTGCCAAAGTACTATTTGGATCAGGTCCCTGTGGCCTCTTTCCTTCTCCAGCTGCAGGTAATTCTGCACTAGTCATGATGGTCAGAAGAGTTGGTTTCATTTATGAAAACCACACATCTCTCAATGCCCTGGGAAAAATTGCAGCTTTTAGTTGGAAAGACCAAAAATCATGGTACAAAAGAAATCAGGGATGTTGTCAGAGGAAGAGATCCTTCTGCCAGTATTAAGCTGCATAGGGGAATATGTATATATAGGCCTTGGAAGTGAACTGTACCTCACAGGACAGAGAAAAACCAAAACTCCCATATTGCTGTGTCCGTCTGGCCTGTGGGGAAACTCTTCACCTCAAACCTAGCATGTTTAAGCAAGATACAGCAGCTGAACATCCAAGATGTTTTTATTTCATAGTCTATTACCTATTTTGGTGTTAATTACTGATATTTGTAAATTTTACATCTACTTAAAGAGCTTGAGAAGTAATTTGGAATTA
The DNA here is from genome assembly GCA_013400175.1 of Phainopepla nitens. NCBI lineage: Eukaryota > Metazoa > Chordata > Aves > Passeriformes > Bombycillidae > Phainopepla > Phainopepla nitens. The sequence goes on along the minus strand of VXBQ01012987.1, from coordinate 76,705 downwards.
CTTGAAGGATAGTCCTTCTCTGAACTCATTTTGGAAGTCGATAACTTTATATGAGATAATGAATAGTTAGTCTCTAGACTCTGCTGGTGTTTGTATATTTTACTCATTCAACACTTTCTTCATTAATAATTTTAAGACCTCCACTAAAACAAAGTAGTTCTTTTTCCACATCTACACTTCACTAGTTACCCAAAAGAAAGATTGCATAATCTTCTCAGTGTTTGAGTAAAAAGTAGCCTAAACTATTCATGTTGGTATCCCACTGTATGCTAAAAATGTAGATTATTAGGATGCTTTCATGAATCTTTATGGATGTTTTTCAAGTAGTCCTCCTAGACTGAAAAATATCAAGAAAATGTGCTAGGAAATATTTTTTGATCAGTTACAGTTTTCATTTATTACATCTTAAGGAATTAATCTTTGAGGCTTTGAAACAAACACAAAGGTTCTTTCCTGTGGTTTGAGACACCCTGAGTTATTTATACTGATCCTGCATTAGTGTAGCTGAATGTTTCAAATTCTTACTATCTTCATTTTCCAAACACTTCCATCTAACAGAAGGAATTTTTGAGGGATGCTGCGTATCAGCATGGTACAGAGCAGTGCCATGCTCTGTTACTGAGCTAGCTCAGGTACTGGAAGTATATTTGCATTAACACAGCTTCCCACTTGAGCAAATAGCTCAACTTAAAAGTAGTCTGTGCACAATGTGGCTTTATCAGCCCTGCGGCTTTCTTCGCTGTTTGCCTCAGAGACTGTGTATGTCCTCAAGCCTCCTGTCGGGTCTTTAGACAACTGCAGGCAAATGAAGTTGCTCAGTCATTCCACTCTGAGTCATTGTCTCCTACTTGGCAACTAGCCTAAAGCCTCTTTAAAAGTTATTGCCCAGGTGCCACTGTTGCTGTTTTGTTCATCCTTAAGACAGAGCTTGCAGATGTTATCAAATGAAACATAGCAGCAAAAAGATGTCGCACCCAGCATTTGTGAGGCTTAGTTATTCCAGTTAAGATTTGGGGCATGACCTTTCTGGTGCTTTGAAAAATGTATTTGTACAATGCTGGGAAATTTGAAAGTTGCATCTCACAGCAAGTAATGAGGTTGCCCAGCTATGACCAGGTCTGAGCCCACTGCCTGTCATATGGCTCTAGTGTTTCTAAGTGCAAATGACTGCTGCTGACATGTGAAAATGTGCAGCTGACAAATTCATGACTCTTTCAGGTGGCGATGGCAGATAAGGCTTGTAGTATGTGCTGGGGTGTGACTGAAATTGAGGTAAAAGTACTTTTATCTCCTGTACTCATTTAAAAGTTTTAATAATCTATTTATTACTGTTAAAAAAATTCTGCACTGTCTTTTAGTTGTATGTGTTCTATTAGAAAAATGTATTTTGTAAAAGTTACAAATAAACTAAACTTTAAAGCCAGGATGACATTTTGTATCCATTTATCTATACATTTATGAATGTGCATACATTTATAATGTTCCTATATATTTATGTACATATGCACAACAGATAAAAGATCACTTCTGCAAAAATAATATAAAGTACATTCAAACACTTGAATGTTTATGCAGGGTTTGCATCCCAAATCTCGCTTTGTATCTCACTGTAGTCAGGACATTTCTGTATCAAAGAAATTTCAAAAAATATAAGTAATGAATGTTGTGTAATGGCTCAGAATACCAGCCTGGATCTGATACTCTGAGATTCTGAAAATGCCTGCAGCCCTGATATTTTCTGTGGCAGAGACCAGTGAGTGTCTCCAGGACTTCATTATACTGATTGTTTTGTATCTGAAGGATGAGCTTTGTACTTATCTGCTTCCACTCTGAGGTGATTTTTCACTGGAAACTTGCAGACCAGTTGGGATCACTGAAGTAGTTTGCTACTGTAGGGCAGTTGTGTACTTGGAGGTTGATGATCTTTGCCTCTGCATACCAACAGAAGCAATATGTCAAAATGTCAGTGCTTCCGAAGTCTGTCCCTTTTCAGAAGGTGATAAAACTGTTTGACTTCTCACCATTTTCAAACAGGTGTGTATGCTTCTTTCTGGGGAACTGAGCTGGAGTTCAGGATATAGTTATATTGCCAGCTGTTTCCAAGGGGTCGCTCCATGCTGCAGCCATCTGTGAGGACACCCAGAAAAGACATTTGGTAGTTTGAGTGAAGAAGGATACATCCTTGATGTGACTGAGCGTGGCATGCAGCCCTTTTGAGTGCTGCAAGTTTCAGTCTCACCAGAGCTCTCCGATTTAGCTGATTAAGGAAATTTGTATTCCTGCTGTTGGCTGCTTTTCCAGCTGGGTTGAAAAGGGCAGAAAAAGGCTTTACTTGGAAATGCCCACCTGGCTGTGCTAGAATTTCCAGAGCAAGCCAGAGCTATCATTAACAGTGCAGGTTAATGCCTGAGGGAGTAACGTCTTTGAGCAGACCATTGTCTGTCCTTAAAACAGAAGTGAAGTCTATATGATTTAACAGATGATTCAGTTTTCAAATGAAGTCAAATAGGATGGACTTCTCCCCTATGAATACTATGATAGAAGATACACTCCTGTTTTAATTAAATAGAAGTTAAATTAAATTTCAATGAAGGCAAGGATAAAAATGATCAAGGAAAATTTATGTTGTATAATAATCATATCTAAAATGGTAAGTTAAAAGTAGTGTTATAAATGCAAGGTCCAGCAATCAGTAGTTGTAAGGCAGTACATTTTAAAAGATTTGTGAAAACAACAAATATTTTCTGAAGAAAGGTCTGACTTTATTTTAGCTGAGCCTTCCTAAACAAAAAATAGAATTCAAAAAATAATGAGTCGAAACATTATGCTCAGAGAATTGTCTAGTTACAAGTTTCAGCAGTCTGTGTGAATAGCCTGGAGAGCCAAACACAGCCACCACTCATTGACTTTTCCCTCAGTGCAGTTAGTCTACCAATGTTAGCATTTTAATGCTGGTTCATCAGTGAGAATCTGAAAATAAGGTCTTAAAGGGAAATAATGAAGGCAACACAACCAGCCTACCTGCAACAGTGGGTTTTTTCCTATGTTTTTGTGATTTTTTTTTTTTTAATTCAGAAAGGTTTTCTGAATACTATAAAAATTTCTTTAGTTTTGATTTTGTTTTAAATGTGCTTAGTAGTCATCTTGCTACGCATATATACAGCAAGAATAGTTGATATTTCAAGTAGTAGCTTCTTTGAATAAAAACAAAGGCTTTTTCAGATGACTACTGAAAAATTTAGGATAGCAGCCTGCATCTTAAACAGTTTATTTTATGCACGGAAAGAAGAAAGTTTATATAGGTAGTTCAGACTGTTTTCATTTGGTTTCAATTTTACTATCCTGAGAAACTTGTAGAGACATGGACATGAGATTAGACATCAGAACACACTGGCATTTGGGAAGAAGATCACTTTATTCTTTATTTTACAGTCCTTCCCTAATGTGATCATTTTTATTGGTGGCATGGGAAATAACAATGCTACATGGCCTTTAGTGTGACTGTGTGCAAGTGTTCTTACATATGCAAAACACTTTCTTTCTAACTCAGAACACACATTACTAATATGTTACCTCCTAATGCATTCATAACTTTAATTCTTTATGTAATCCATATAGGTTCTAGCTTTAATTTTTGCTTAAGGCATACTGCATATTTGTATTTACTAGGATATTTCAAAGAATTTTTTTAATTAAATTTTTTATATTCTTTTTTAAAAAGTTATTTTCCCTAAAAATTGATAAATATTAATTTAAATATTAATGGTCTGTTTCTTTATTAAAAAAAATGCTTTTTATATGTTTTTTGTAGAAGTCAACTCTTGACTCAATAAAATTAAGATTGTCATTTTCTTGGGACTTACAAACTTGAAACCAAATTATATTAAGTGGTTTTTTATTTTAAAATTTTAAAAAGCTGTTTGTTTGATAATTTGCAATTTAAAAACCCTATGAGTACTATGGAGACTGTCCTCTGTTCCCCATTATTATTTCAGACAACTGTTTTAATGAAAAATGCATAACTTCAGAAAATGCAGTACTCCTTTGAAACTACGTTATGAAATCAACATTTTGTTGAACAGCAAGTTATATATTTCTGTGCATTTCTGTTCTTGAAAAAAGCAATGTTTATCAAGAGGGCAAAGATTTTGGGGGATAGTCTGTTTTTCTTTTTTCTTTTTGAATATGTTTTTAGGTTTTCTTTTATAATTGAATAATCCTGGAAGATAGCTCTAAAAAATTCACACTGTCTTTGGAATGGTTAGTGCACCTAGAAAGGCTTTAAAAATTATCCCTTGATGCTGAGGTCAGATTGTCAACTGTTATACCTTTTTATGTGTTATGCCTCTTTTATAGCCTGGTCCCTGTTTCTTGTACTTAGAAGTAGCATTGCTCATCTACCACAACAAGGTATTTGTTGTTATGGAGAAGCATTGTGAGAGAAACCTCATGCAGATAGCAGAATGCTTTAAAGGCTTTTGATGAAAAAAATGAGGATTTCTTATTGTTTTGTCTTACTTGCATTTTTACTATAGTTTTCTGTAGCCTCTGGCTTTCATTTTTCCTGTATTTTTTGCTTGTGCAATCCGTAAGCTTAAATATCTGCCAGAGAGAGGGCTAAAGGAATGGCTGTCAGACTTCTTTGGTGATATCCAGCATCTGCAGTATTTGGAGTGGAAAAAAGCATCTCCCTGGAAATACTGTAGAGCAGACCAAGACTGAAGCTACAGTTTGGCTCTGTGAGATGGCTTGCCTGGTTAATCTAGGTTTTGTTCTACTCTCAGACTTGTATTGAGACATTTTCATCCTCATTGACTTTCCCATCTGAGTGCAGCTGGGTTCTTCTCTCTCATCCTTTTAATGAAAATGTAAACAAGGCTGCTAAAAAAGCCTAGTGAGAAGATATGGGCTCAGGTCCTTTTAGGGTACTGGTGAAACCCAAGTCTATATCTCCAGCTCTTTCTGTAGGAGAGCTAAGAGGAGCTGAGCTGCTCTGTCAAGCAGTGGCTCTGATGTGTTTTATATGCTCTGTGTTACACAATGCTGATAACACTCTCTTCTGTGAGAAGAGTTGACCTTGTTTTTTAATGCCAAAAGAAGTCTGTGCTAATCAGAAAACCGGCAAGTTTGATAGCTTGCATGACAACAGAATATTAAAATAACTGCTCAACCACTTTCTTCCCTTTTTTTTCCCGTTATGGTCAGAATAGTTATTATGATAAATTCAAAGAGAGTTTTCACACTGACATTTAATTAAAATGAAATTACCTACCATTGTTATGGGCTACACAGAAGCTATTATTTATGTTTATATTATTCTAATACCTTATTAGACTAGGCTTGCATTTGCATCAGTAAGTTAGCATGACTTGAATTATTTCTTTCTGTACTCCTTAAGTAGCAGCAAGAGCAAGCTGCAATATTAAATACCTACAGAAAAAGATATTTCAGTCTTCTTGGGAAAGGCAGGGACAGTGTTAAGCCGGAGGTTTCTTTTTTCCACTGCTCTCCATTTATATTTTGTTCTGTTCACTATGGCTGCTCATCACAGAAGCCAGCAGGATGGCTGAAGGACTCATGTTGATAGAATTTTTATCATGCTAACTGGCTAGATTAATTCCCTGTGTATTAGATGAAAAGATCATCTTTTAATGCAGTAAGACTTTTGTGTATTAATATTTTTATTCTATACACTATTAAAATGTAGCATAATACAGTAAAATCACTTAGAAGCAGCATTTGTCAAATGTACCGTTCTCTTTTTTTTTTTTTTTGAAGTAACAGAAATAACTGAGGGAGGGAGGTGGTGAAGGGGTTATGTCTATGACTATCATGAATTTTTCAAAGAGAAAAATAATCTGATAGACTTTTTAATTTCACACAGAGTCAAAGTTTAGAGGGTAAGAGTGATGGTTGTGCCAATCCAGGGGTTCACAGTCAGCTATTCCGCTTCCAAAAGAGCTGCTCCACAAGGTCCTGCCACTTCCCACCTGGATCCCTCTTCTAATTGGGGAGCTCCCACTGTTCCTGATCCTTTTCCTAAATTTCCTAGAATTACTGTGAAGCTGTTAGCAGGTCATGATTTCAAGCAGATGAAGGGCTCATGATTCCAAGGAAGGAAGCTACAGTGAGTTTCCTACCCCTAGAAACATCTTGCTCAGGCTACTTTTTAATTTTACTTGGAACTCTATATTAATGTCTTTTGACTGTGTGCTATGGATGTTAGCCCTGGTAGTATCCGGGAGCAGCATTGGTGGGCACTGCTCCATAAGGGAAGGAAAACTGGGAGCTAACTGTGACACCAAGGCAAGCAAGGACAGTGATCCAAGGTTAAGGGGCAGCCTGACAAACAGAGCAAGTGATTGCAGTCAGCTTCAGCCAACAGCCCAGACTGACAGGCAAGTCTGTAACTTCTGATGTAAGACTAGGATCAAACCATGAAGCAAAGTCAAGACTTTTTTCTCCCCTAATGTATGGATAAATAATTGCCTTATCTTTTAGAGATGGAGTGTCCATTTGCCAGCCAAATTCTGCAGGCAGTTGGACAGAGCAGGAGGGAACAGCATATGCCTGCAGCTCTGGGCTTGAGGGCAGGGGCTTCAGCACAGGCAGTCACTGGGAGACATTTTCAGAGAGAGAGAGAGAGAGGACTAAGAATTATTCCTACTTCAGCAGGAGACTGGCAGAAGAAGGAACAATTTTCCACAGCTTTAGTATATATTTCGCAGCTAAGATGGCTCTCCTCAGGACAGGATACCGACAATGTTTTTCTCACTCAGCATTGCCTCACTGATTTGGATGAAATCCTGCAGGGTACAGCAGTCAAATCGTGCATGCCTGTGTAGGGATTTACAGCATATATCCACTTAAATCTTTGGCATAACAATATATTTGGAGTTTAATTGGGGATGACATGAATGTAGATGAGCTGTCACATTGGCTAGGTATGTTGCATCACAATCAAGTGAATTCTCTTTAAAGAAAGAGACTAATTAATGAAAAATAGTCATTCTTACTGCATTTCCAGCAACTGAAGTAACAGCATGAAACTGATATTTTAATTCTGTAAAAACCTAGTGGATGGCTAACTAGGTTTTGAAGCACATGAACCAAGGATCTTTAATTGCCTGGGTTGAACAGGGAAGTGGTAGAATTCTTTATGTACAGGGGTAAGAAATTTCAGATGTGCTTATTTTGGTAAATGTAGCTTTCGGATAATTCTGACATCTGGAAGGTTTTTTGACTGTTAAGAAACTCATATAAAAAAATGAAGAAGAAAACTAATGACACGAACTTTTTCATATGCTAAACCTGCCCATCAGATTGAAGCAATAAAGATTTTCTAAAAGGTGAAAGAAGCATGTCTTTGGGTTATGGATGGAAAAGTAGTGGCCTATAATATATAAATGTAGGGTGAGAGATGTATAGGCAAATCTTCCAATTTTTATGGAAGCCACAGCTAGAGTTGCTTTGGCTTTAAACGTCAAATACAAGCACAGATGAATTGGCAATTACATGCTTTAACTGCAAGCACAGAATAGACAAGCAAGTAAGAACATTTAATTGGCATATTCTTGGTAATAATGCATTAAGATAAACTGTAGAACTCTGAAGCTTAACATTGCTTATTGCTCAAATGCTTACCCAAGCCTAGACAACCATTTAGTAAGTGATATGTTTAAAAAGTCAAAGTATGAAGCCAAAATATAATTTAAAAGCTTCCATGTGCAAATGAAAAGCTCTTTCCTGTTATGTTTTCCTCCACAGAGTTGTATATTAGCATTTTGGTAGCATACTTATGTGTAGCTTTATTTTTCTTCAATTTGCAACTGTGGTATTTGCAGAGTAAGTAGCACTACCTAGGTTCATTAATGCAGCATTTATATTCTGCAGCTCTTCATGTAAGTACCGTGTTTCAAGGCAGCATTGTGAATATTTCACGTGCTTCTGTAAGGCATTTTTCCTCAGGAGGGAGACCTTTATTGTTATATGCTGCTTATCTATAATGATTGGTTTAAAAATATTTCAATTGTATTTTTCTTCCTTTGACAAGCTTACTTCTATTACAATATTCTTTAATTATATATTATTGTAAATTACAATATGATGTCATCTTAATCTTACTTATTTTCTTGTTTTACCCTCTGAATTAGGAACCCACGAAGACAAATAGGAAGCTTTTTCTGTCCAGTGTATTGCTACTTGCACAGTTCTCACCAATGGAGAGAATTGCTGATGCTATAGCAGCTTTAGCACCCTCTTATTTGGAACAATGGGCAGGTCAAACATTTAACATTCATTTTATTTCTGGGGGAACTTTAGACAGGTATTCCCTATTTCAAATGTAAAGATATCTATAAAACCTGTAGTGATAGATCTCAAGCTTTGAAACACACCATGGAGGTACTTCAAGGTATTTTCATTGCCTAAAATTACCCAAGACATTTAAAATCTCAGCTGGGGGAAGCTGTTTCCCCAGTGCTGTTCCTGTGCTCAGGTTCAGCTCAGCCGGAGGCTGCAGTCTGGTTTCCAGGAGGTAAATCCTGGATTTTGCTGTGCCAATGTAACAGTAGAATTTCAGTCAATATTTTTAACTTTGTCTAGAAATCGTCTTTGTTAAATCATTGGTTTTCTTTTGAACCTTTGCTTTGCCTTGAAGAGATTATTGTGGTGTAGTCTGCAAGGCCTTTACTCTCCCCCGTATATAAAAATCTTGAACCCAACCCTAGCAAACTGTCGGCATGCCATAGACCTGAAAAGTGCTCAACCTTTCCTATTATACTGCACGTAGACTGCTAATATCAGAGTCAAATATTTAATTGACAGGCACAGATACTGTTCCTCTTATGCTAGTATATGCTAATTTAGGGGTTAGGAAAACAAGCACAAATGGAGTGGCTGCCTATTACTGTTCGGACAGTCCCTTGGTCAACTCTTTGGCACTTTGCTGTCATTTCAGACAAACAAAGCAAAACTACATGGCCATGCTTTAGGTGAACTCATATATGATTCAGTAAGTAGCCAGAAGACTCAGGAGTACAAGACATTAATCAATTAAAATACTATATTGGGGAAGTAAGGAAGGCAAATATTTTTCTTATAGTAGAATATATTTCTCAAACACGAACTGAACAAGGACCTGAGCTTTGGTATTGCTGCTTCTTAAGAAAGAGACCTAATTTGTTTCAGTAGTATTAGGTAATTAAGGTCTTTGTTGGAGTCTAAATATATAATGGAAGAAATTTAGACAAAGTGATACTCATATAGAAGCATTATTTTATTTTAGTCCTCAAAAAAACCTGCAGTTGGAAATGGTGTTTGCAACAATGAGGACATTTCAGTAGTCTCAGTAAAATTTATTTCAAATGAGTAAGCAGAAGGTTATCTTAAGAAAAAGGAAACAAAATAAAACTTAACCAAACATTTTTTCCAATATTTGGAAATGAAATGTAACTTTAAAAAGAGAGAAACTATTCTACAGATATCTATCTTTCACTCTTCATGTCTCAAGTATCTGTTCTCTTTAATTCCCTTGTAATTAATTCTTTAGCATATGGACAATAGCTTCTATTTGCCTAAACAAAAATAAGAGAGAAACATGATATTTTTATAGAGAAAAGGTAAGAATGTCCCTCTTTGAAAGAAACATTCACAGCCTAAAACTTGTCATGTTTTAGCTTTCCAAGAAGTGATTACTGGAGAGTTCAGAAGGAAGAAGGTATATCCATGTGCTAATGAATATGACACTATTCCAGCGTGGGTAGAGGGAAAGCTTTGACCCCATATTGTGTCTCTCAGTGGTTCAACAAAACCTGTCCAGGTGAGATCTAGCTATACTCAGGCAGCAGTCCAGTGAGGATTCCCCTGGGTCAATATGGGGCCTGTGGAAAATGTTAATATGTCCCATAGCCCATGTTTTCCAGTTTTGAGTTAAACTATTCAAGACAGGAAGCATGAATAATTTCTCTATCATATATTTCCCTCAAGAAAATTATACTTCAGTTAAAAGGCCCTAAATACATCTTGCTCTCTAGGAGTAAAAATTTATTTCTTCAAGAGTCTTTTGGGAGTATGTTAGTATTTCTGAGATCCTTGAAGTACCTATTTACATTTAAGTTCAAAAAGCCTTTGTAAGACTCAGCAAACAGCCTCCTTTTACAGAGTGTTGAAGGGAACTTTTACAAACAAGTGGAAAGGGAGGGCAGGAGTGGGAGGAAATCTTTTCATCTCTACAGAGCACCAGATATCACCACTGCAGTGTAACTTGGATGAAATCAATCTTTTCCAATGAATATTTTGCTTGCCTGTGGCAGTGTACCTCTGCTCACTGGATTTAATAATCTGGATCTCAGTTCTAAACCTTGTTCACTACCAGGAAAAGAAGTTATTACTGTAAAGTTATTCATTAGACTAATTTAAATATTAACACAATGATTATAATATTTCACCCATTTTATTCTGAAAAGGGAGCATATGAACATCTTCCTGTCTTCATTTGCTGATTTCCCCAAAACAGGCAGCTACTATTAAAAAAGAAATAATTGAGCTAAAATGATAAGAAATAAAAAGCCAATGCCTTAAATTTTAAATTAAAATCATATGCCAATCTAATTTGAAGGAGAATAGTTTAGATAGTAGAAATTCTTTACTAAGAGGGTGTTGAAGGAACAGGTTGCCCAGAGAAGTTATGGATGCTCCATCCCGGGCAGTGTTCAAGGCCAGGCTGGACAGGCTCTGAGCAACCTGGTCTGGTGGGAAGTGTTATTGCCTCTGGCAAGGGACTGAAACTAAATCTTTAAGTTCCTTTCCAACCATTCCCTGATTCTATGATTTTAGCCATTTGCATTTTTTCTGTGTACAATAAAGAAGTAGAAAAAATTTTAACTACAGAATAAATCTCATTAGGAATGAAGAAGAAAATAGAGTTTAATTTTGTTAGTCTGGGCTGGGTGGGGATTTTCCTACAATAATTTTCTTGTGGAAATGTACTTGATTGAGTACACAATCTTTGTTATTGTATGAAAGAAGGCAATATGATAGTCTGTTTACATGGTGTTTATTGTGGTGCACAAGCATGACTTAGATATAATCTCAGACGTAAATGCCTTGCTAAATTGGTCCTAGCTTAAAAAAAAGTACTATGGAAAAGAAGCAAGGCATGGTGGGCTTAACTCGGCCAGCAGCCAGAACTCCTGCAGTCTTTTGCTTGCTGCCCTCTCCTGGGGAATGGGCTTTTGTTTCATTTTGGTTTGTTTCCCTAAATTTTGTTTTGCTTTGAAGAAATGTCTCTCACAGCTTGTCTGGAGCCATTTTTTTCCAAGTTTTAGTCACAAATAGCAAAATCTCCCTGGCTAAGTAGAGGAATGGGTGACTACTTGTTAAGTTTTTCTATTAAGAGGGCAACTTTCCTCTTTTACAGGCTTACCTAAGTAGTGAAGCGCACTTAGGAAAAGAAACTTGGGTAATGCACTAAGCTTGATCATGCCAGCACCATATGGAGAGTTTCTGGCTGCCTTGTACACAGTAAATATATTAAATACACAGCCAGGTTTTAAGTGAGTGTAGTTTTTAAAGACTTATGTGTGTGCTCTTCTGCCTTGACCTGAAATACCATGATTAAAGTAGTATCAAGGATTTTTCTTCCTCTAGGCAACCTTATTTCTCCCTAGTTGGAGAAGAAATCTGAATATCAATTTTCACTTGTAAAGTTGTAAAGCAATCTTTGAGATCAAATTTAATTGATTTTTTTTTTTGTAAATTTCTATATGGCAACTGACTTTCTGTGTATTTTAACCCAAATCTGTTACGCAATTCTAATAAATTAATCTAGTTAATATCTCATGTAGATGCTATCAGCAGTCTTCAGCACTCAGTGTTAAACAACTTCTGAAAAATAGTTTGGTGAAAATTCATTCTTCTCTTTCTCCTGTAACTTATAAAATAAAATGTATTTTTCCAAAAATATCCATGGCAAGAAACTGGTGGATGAAAGACTTAATTTTTAAGAAATACAAATACATGAAAAAGGGATGTGGATTTTTTTTTTTTTTTAGTTTTGAAGATGTACAATTTTTGTGTTAAATATGTTTTTGGTAATATGTGGCTTTCTGCACATTTATATATATGAACATATATATGAACATATAAATTTATCTTTTTCCCCCAATATTATAAATTATTTCCATGCTTGGCACAAAAAAACCCTGAAGTGGTACTGATGTTATTATATTCCATTTTTATGCTGAATTAGAAAATTAATTAACTCCTTTGCTAAGGCTTGAGTTCAAGAAACACTGGATTTTGCCTTATCAGAATCCCAGTCACAAGGATAAGTGACTGCGATTTCCATGCAAATATTTCATTTTCAAGTCATTGAAGAATTAAGGGTTTTTTCAGATATGAGGATCTTTCAAAGTTATCAGTGAGAAGCACATTATTGTTTTTGTGAGCAGGGTTTGTGAAACCTGCATACCCAATTCATATCCTCTATCCTAGTAATTTCTATAGGCACAGCATAATCCAGCCCACTTGACTTTGTCGTCCTTGCAGCATTTGGAGATCTGAAATGGAAAAGTTAGACAAATGGCTAAATCAGACAGGAAAGAGATAAAGATTACGAAAAGACAGGGCAAAATCTTAACCTAAATATGGACAGTGAGCTTTATGCTGCTTTTGTAATTTGATATGATTAATAACAATGCAAACAAAGGTTAGTTACTATTTAATACCTGCAAATGCTAAACAGTGGGAAACAATTTTTACAAGTTTTTGTAAGCTCTTTGAGTAGCTTTATGATACGTGTAACAGTGAAATACATAGTTAAATGGTACATTAGAGGCTATGGAACCTGAGGTTGAGGCTGATGTTCTGGAATTTCTTTTCATATGCAGCTGGCCTTATGAGCAGCCTGTAAATATACAGTCATAAGAATTTCTTTGTAAATGATGTTATTAGCATCTTATTTTCCTGAATGACTGCATATATTAAATAATAGAAGGAACATATAAATCCAGAGGTGTTTAAATTGGAAAGATATTTAGTAGTCCAAGCACGATTGTTATAGAGGCAATTGACTACAAAAATATCAAATATCAAGTGGTTTGCACACAGACCTCTAACTTGAAAAAGTGTGGAATAAAAAATTTGCTTGTGTTGTTTATCTGAAAATGTACTTTTTCAAGATGTTATGTTTGTGCAAATATTCTGTGGTGGAGTTACAAGGCACAAATATAAGCAAGCTATAAAATAATCAAAATACCCTTGAGAGAGCATTTTGTTTCTTTTTCTCCAGTTGTTTTTTAAATACTTTTGCTGTTAGTGCAACAAACCTTTGTTTTGTGGTTGCTCATCTTTTTCTCTGTAGTCTTTTTTCATTCAGGATTGCAATGAATCTACTGTTTGCTCTTGGATGGCATGCAGAGATAGCAAATTCATTGCAACAACTCTCAAGGCATGTAAGAATAGCCATATAGAACATAAAAGCAGCATGCCTCTCAGAGCTTTGCTTTTGGTTGCTAACAGAGAGTGTTGAGTATTTAATAAACAATTGATAGTATTTTACATAAGTCCTTGACACAGCACTTCTGGTACAGAATAGCATCGTGTATGTGTAAAAGTCAAATGTTTGTTACAGAAGTTGAACCTATAACGATGAAGAAAGTGTCAGAGAATGAACAGCTCTGCTAACAGGAGTAGTGATGTTACTTTACCACATACCTTCTGACTGAGAATGCCAGTATCCAGAAAATAATCAAATTAATTTTTAACTTGCCAATTGCAAAATTTATTCTTTTAATATCTGGAGTATTTGGTGTCATAACTTCTATTTCTGGAAATGATGTAAAACCCTGAGGGAAATCTATACAGAAGATACAATATACCACAAATACTATGGATGTAATAAATTGGAATACAGTATGCCAGGTTTAAAGCACTTCATATTATTTAATTGCTTTTGACATAAGGTGTTTAATAGTCTTGAATACGCAAATTACATGCTATATGATAGGATAATGATGTATATCTGTAGTTTAGTGTATATAAAAATTTTTCTATTTCACTTCAGAAACTATTTTACTTCTGTTTTCTATTTGGCATCAATGAGAATGAAAGGATTCATACTTCCTTTTTGTTCTTAATTTCTTGCTTGCTAAGATTGCAAAGGGATAAAATTTAGTACTGATTTTAGTGGTCTTTGTCCTGACAACATCTGCCCGTTAGAAAATAGGATTAAATGATCTAATGTTGGACAAATCAGCAGTTTTCAATTGATAATGATTTTCCATCTGTATTTCATGGTGAATTTGATGGTAGGCTACTGGTATAAAGCTATACACAATTTTACAAATCTCCTGGAACACCTATGTATTTTAGTGTATAACTTTTTTATGCACAATGAAAACGTCCGATGTTATGAAGTATGACCAGCTCACGTATTTTCTTTTACATATGTTTATCTTGTAATCAAAATAATTACAATAATACTGCACCGGGAAAGTGGCTATATATATATTTCTTTTCAGAGCTGTGCTAATAAGAATCATCTTATAAAACTGTGGAATTATTTATGCCATATTCAAGGGCTTGTAATTTTTTCCTTAAGAACATCTTTGCAATTATGTTACCTACAAGGTAACCAAAAATTTAAATAAACAAAAGGCCCCTTCTGCCTGTGGGTCAGTTATAACCCATGTAATATGTAGTCTATTCACTCTATTCCTTGCCAGCTAATGATGAGGCTGTAAGCAGGCTTGGCTTTTAGAAGGTCAGTTTTTATGCTTGCATAAACTCTGACAAACTACATTTCTTATGTCTGTTTTAATATGAATGGATGAGTCATTTACTGGTTTCTTTCCCAGAGGTGAATGCCCATTTCCTAAGTTCTGAAAAAGGCTGTTGTGATCAAGGTTCTCCTTACCCTTTTTTTTTGGTAAAAAAATTATAGATAATATTACCTAATTACCTAACATTACCTGAAATTACCCAAAGAGGAACTATCTGTTCCATGTATATCCTCCTGTAAAAGCTCTAAAAAATTTTGCCAGCATTTCCTCCCCTTGATACTACTAGTCGATTTTATTTGCTGCCAAGATAACCATGCAGACTTGCCTGTTTCCAAGTGTAGTAGTGGATAATTTTAGATAAAAAACAATGCTTTGTGATACTGGGAAGTTTCCAGAGAATTTTTGGAAATGTATATACTCTGCCATGAATGAGTTCAATGTCTTCCTTTTAGCTTTGTACCAGGAATAGATCAGTGTTACACAAGATAACTAAAGCCAACTGTTAAAAAAAAAAAAAAGAATCTAATCAATTGATAGTAGACACATCTGTAACCTTTTATGTTGATTTAATATATTTCAGAAGATAAATGACCTGGATGGCTTTTTGTTTTAACTGTTTTCCATTAATATGCTGATTCCTGGGAACCTTCAGCTTTACCAAAGTTAATGGCCTGGAAATGCATATCTTGAAATACAAATTTGCCAGTTCTTTAATATAACATAAAGGTGGAAGCAGTAAAGAAAAGTTACATTAATGATCTAAAGACCTATTGTATAACCTGGATAATGCTACCTTTTTCCTGAAACAAGCCGGTTTGTCGATAGGAACGCACATCACAAAAGAATCATAGAGCATAACTTTGTGTTGTTAACTGAAACTGGATTAGGCTGAGAAAAATCTAATAATCCCTAATTGGTACTGCTTTGGTATTAAACTATAGGAGAGACTGTGTGCAGGGAGACTGTTAAACAAGGATGACTCTTGAATTAAGTGCTGTTCTTTTCTTCCCTCAAAGCAACTTCCTCCACTTGGATCGTGTACCCTCTAGAGCAGGCTTGCTCTGTTAGATGGGGAATCAAGCAACCCCCACTGTTAACAAAACAAATTTTCAATTGGTGACCCTGTGAGAGATCTTATAGGTGAATATAAATTTACTTGATATTCTCTGAAAATATATAGGTTTATGTTTTTTTTTCCCAGTGAAAGATTACAGGGTGGAGTCTTGCTAATAAGAAATTTCATCATGGAGTGGGCCAAGAATAAGGCTTCCACAACATTTAAATCAGCTGCTTTTTCTGCTCACTTCATTTATCTAATGGCTTGATGCACATTTTTGGTCAATAATTATTTGGATAAAGATAAATGTGTCTGCAGACAAATTTGAGGAATGTCATTCAGCATAACACCTGATTTCCCCTGAGGAGATAATGGGTTTATAATATGGTGACAAGGTGAT
Source organism: Phainopepla nitens (assembly GCA_013400175.1). Taxonomy (NCBI): domain Eukaryota; kingdom Metazoa; phylum Chordata; class Aves; order Passeriformes; family Bombycillidae; genus Phainopepla; species Phainopepla nitens. The sequence continues at coordinate 60,465 of VXBQ01012987.1, read as the reverse complement.
CATGTTGGAGAGAGTTTGGCTGAGGACCAGACTTTCCAGGCATCAGACAACTCTGGAATCAGAGGAGATTAAGACGTCAACATACTCAAGAAGTTGCCTGTACACAGTATGAAAAATCTTCAGTGTAAAGAAGCTAGTATAGGACTATAATCTTCCACCTTAACAAACTAAGTTAAATTTTTTACTTTGTTGTGGTTTGTTTGTTTGCCTTTAACAAAAAGGAAAGAGATGCTGGAAATTCCATGGTGGTTTTGAAACACAATGTTAGTGTAGTTTTAGCTACGAAAAGTAGCCATTTCAGACTTATCTGAGGAAAAAATTGTGGTAACTGCCTTCTTTTCACGGTGATTTTAATGAATTAAAGATTGAAGAAACACCACCATATGAAATTTGAACTCATAATGCTGAGTTTAGTATAATATCACTCCAAATTGATGTAGTAGTTTGCATGAGGAAAGAGGAAAGGTTATCTTGAAGGTGACTTGTCACCTGTATCTTCTGTTTCATGTTTCAGCTATTTACTTTTTTTTCAGTAGAAAGTCCAGAAAAATGCAATTCTAATTATTAGTCCTTGAGTTCCTATGTTGATGATAAATAAGAAGAAAATACATCATAATTCTGGTAGTCAATGTTTTTTAATCTGTTATAATCAAATTAATGTAGTGGAGATTTGCCAAATTACTGCTGTTATAGCAATTCATATTTGAAGGGAAATTAAATCTAAAGGTTTAACTTTTACAAATGAATTTTTCAGGTCATTTTTAGAACCACCAGCAAAGGGTTTGGCAAAAGCAGGTTTAATATAAAATCAAAAATACAGCTCAGGTTGTTAGCAAGATTCCCTCTACTACTTATTAAATGGTTAAAGCGTTCTGGGGAGGAAAAAAATAAAAAAGGCAAATGAAAATAAACTCAGAAATTATCTATGTAGAGTCTGGGGGGGAGGGAAGGGAAAGAGTAAGAAAGGGTGAGGATAAAAAAGAGTAAGGAAAACCCTCCTGTTGAGATACAAGGTTCAGAGTAGATCCCCTTGTAAACTGAGTGCCAGACTTGACTGCCAGGTTAGGCCTAAAGATTCAACAGCACTTAATTGGTATCTGAAGTTAAACATTTTAACAAAGGATTCATATAGAATTTACTATAGCAGAACAGTAACTCGCTCACTGGCCTAGCTTACTTACAAATTTAAAGTACTTAGAATCCAGGAGAGCAACGTTTATATTACCTTTGCTATAGCATATTTATAACTCCCACACACACAGACCTAAAGGAGTAAGTAAAGGTGCACCTGTGAAAAATTCCCCTTAAATTCATTGAAATACTCACATCAGAAGCCTTTGCATCTTCTCAATGGACAAAGGGTTGAGCTTGAGGAGTGGATTATGAGCCCAGGATCTGTTGTTGTCATTCACCGGTCCTCCAAGTACAGCAAACTCGATAGTTTCCTGTCTGTGAGAGGTGCCCCACCCAGAGTGAGGTTGCTGGTCATACCTTCTCAGGTCCAGGAAAGCTCAAAAAGGGTTTGACTCTGGACCACTGTTTACAGGATCTCAAGAGAGTGGGCTTTAATCATAACAATTTTTCACCCCGGCCACAATTCAGGGCAGTAACTGTCTCTGAAAGTTTGATAACAAAAATGCTATTCCACTTGGGTTGTTATTCAGACAAGAAAAATCAGTTTCCAAGACTGCTCACGAAAAAACGGGAGCTTGGTGGACAGCATTAGTTCCTGGGAACAGACAGTGTTTCTGATAAGCTCAAAAAGAGCTTAGTCCAGGTTCTGTTCATTAAAGCTGAGGCCTAACAAGAATTTCTCGGCTCATAATATGGCTCAAGGAATTGGGGGGATGCACCACCACAGTAATGAAGCATAGGAAATGGATACTAATAGTAGCATTAGTATGAAATTTTTTTTTTTGCAACATTTTAAAAATCCTCTCAAAAGCCCGTGAAGATTAAACAACAAGCTCACTCTCATAGTCAAAGATTTAGTAGCTTTGTCAACTTAATTTTTCATATATGTATCGTTAAAATTTAACAAATAGTTTTTTCTTCTAAGTGAATCTGTTTAGCAGGTGGATAGTAAGATGTCTTTTATAGTTCTTTTTTCTCTTTATCGTGAAAAGAATGAATGCATCAGACAATTGCCAGAAGCAAGAAAATTGAAAGAAGGCCTTCACGCATCTGACTCATTAAGTTGAAACTTTTCCATCTGCATTCACTTTGTTAGCTAGCAGAAATGTTTAATCAAGAATTAGAAAGACTGATGATAACTTGTGTTTTTTGTTTAGGTTGCTTTTTATGGAGACATAAGTCCAAATGAGATGCATTTCTCATGTCAGTGATAATGAGCCTATAAACCACATGATATCTTTCTAAGGTGCAGGTGCCAAGTGTGATTGTGACATGATGATATCCAGGAATGCCAGTAAACATATAAAAGTACCAATCTATGCATTTGTGGGAATGTGAATATCAGCCATGCACAAGGAAACAATGTTCCTAATAGAGGATGAATTCTACTTATATTTTGATATTTTTTTTCTGAATAAAACTTGTAGTTCTGGATCATTTTGTGTAATCGTGGTTTGGCATACCTAAAAGAGAACCTGTGATGTTATGAAAAGATATTTGTGAAACATAACTATTAGGTAGATCCCGTAATTATCTCCACAGATATAATTTCAGAAGCAGCATTCATTGTGAAATACTTTTGATTGGTATCACTGGTGTCTATTGTTAAAGTAGATTTATAAAAATAAAATGTGGTGGGTGAGAATTCCTGTCCTGACAAACAAAGAGAAAAACTTCTCTCCTTATTACCTGGGAAACATATAGAGGGACATAGGATTCTAAAGATTTTGAGAAGAAATGTGGCAGAATCATTTTGTAAACTAAGTGGCCTGTTCCAGTACCTTTACATAAGACAACTTAAATGAAATTGTAAATTTCCTGATATTAACTATAAATTGTGTTAAAGTATTTTAAAATTTCTGAATACTCCTAATGTCTCCAAAAGTGGCAGTCATCACCATAGCTAGGCTTAGCTATCTTCATTGATTAGAATGAACTTCAATGCACGCTGCTTTTATGCCTGCTTGCACTGTTCTTCAAACAGTGATATTTTTATTAAATTCAACAGTTTAAATGTTCTCATTTTGTTTGCTCATCATAAGTTTCAAAAAATTGTCACAGAAATTATAACACTCTCCTTACTAGTATAAAATGTATCTTTCCCAAAACCTATTTTTTTTTTACTTTACAACTCAAGATGAATTTATTTAAAGTTTTGTGACAGAATGGATCCCACACTACTTAGAAAACGGGCTAAATTGTGGTCTAATTAAAACAATTTGCTTCCTTCTCTACAGAAATTGCTCATAGGTATTCTTCCCAGAGTTTGACTTAAATATTTTGAAGTAATTTGAATGACTGATTTTTGATTTTCAGATGCAAATGAAAAAGCTTTTTGTAATTTTATTTTTTAGTCATGTTATTGGCCTAGTTTATTATTTGTACCTGAAATGTGCTTACGATGTGGAGGTAGTTTTTTTCCTCTTCCAAGGTGCTATTAAAAGGACTTAGGTGTTGGCTGGTACTCTTTCTGCAGTCTTGTATGATCATTTAACTCCCTATTTCCCTATTAAAAAACATGGCAGCAGCAAGACTGCAGTGATTTTTCAGCAACTAAGGGGTGTGTGATTTATAATATTCTAGAGGAAGAATGGTTCTTCCTCTAAATCAACATTTTTCTGCTGTCAGCTGCTTATGCAATGTATGTTTCTGAAGTTCTTGTTTGAACAAGGTAAATAACAAAGGATATTTAATATTTGAAGTCGCTAGATTTTTGAAGAATAGATTTTATGACAAAAAATTTCTCCAAATTCTAGCTAAAATAATTAAGATTATGCCTGTGAAGGTTCTGTACCTAATCCTCCAATAAAAGATAAAAATACTTGGCTCTTGCAGATGGATCTGGATAGATTGAAGTATGGGAAAATCATCAGTGCCGTGAAATTGAGGATATTCAAATACCAGATTCGATACTTTGGATGAAGTAATGTGGGACACAAGTTTAAGCTGGGAAAAGAGTGATTGGAGAGCAGCCCTGCCCAAAGGGTCTGGGGATGGTGGTTGACAGGAAACTCAAAAGGAGTCAGCACTGCTGACCAAGAAGATGATCAAACCAGAAAAAAATTTCCTGGAGATGGGATTACTACTTCTATTCTAAAGGGAAAAATATTCTATTCTATTCTATTCTATTCTATTCTATTCTATTCTATTCTATTCTATTCTATTCTATTCTATTCTATTCTATTCTATTCTATTCTATTTTCTATTCTATTCTATTCCTTGTAGTGCCACTGAGAAGATCTGAACTGCACTAGGATTGATCAAGCAAATGATATTTCATTAATACATTGAATAAATCAGATTTTATTATTTATTTGTTTGTTTGTTTATCTCATGCATTTTCTGGAGCTTTAATATTGTCAAAATGCAGCCTTGTCTAAATGCTTCTTTATTGGTAATTTATTCTTATTTTCTGTAATTCTTTGAATAATACAGTATGACATATTTGGAAATGGAGTATCAAGCTAGAGAGACCACTTCTGGTAGGAGCTTGATCAAGTTTGTGTAATAATAGTAGTGTGCTCCTAAAATTCTGTGCTTCACAGAGAATTAGCTTGTGGTTCTACTGAACTAGCTTTTGCCCCATCCTCCTAGTAGCTAGACTTTATTAAAAGATGCTGAAATCTAATGAAATACATTCTTATATAAATTATCAATGTTCTTTATTGTAATGGCTTTCACAAAGGCAAGATTTAATTGCATATGGGAGAATATTTGGCATCCCAACATCTTCTATCTATTTTTATCCCATGCATTAAATAAGTGTAACAGGGGACCACAGCATGCTAAAATTAGTTCATGCTGATATTTACCTTTCTTGGCCTTTAGAAAATTCTAGGTGTCAAATGTCATAGAAGTTAGTATCACTAATAAAACAACTCTAAATCATGTTTTGTTTACACTATTTTTTTTTTTCCTAAGAGCACTGTGCAACATTAATGTGTCAATAAGAACACATCACTTTGTTTTCCTACCCTCTGTTTGCCATCTGTACTAGTTCCCTCTTTAAGAGAAGAAAAAGGTATACAGGATATCAGTATTCCCCACATAAATGTTCATCTGGAATACTTCAATAGAAACATTTTACCTGGAATCCTAAACCTTGTGTGGACTTACAGAAAAGTCAAAATCAGGTCTAGCATACCCAATAAACAGCAAAGACTCCCAAACAGTGCTATATGAGAGATTACTGTTATTTTTAGTTCAGCTGAACCATACTTTTGAGCCCAGATGTCTTTCACATAAGAGGAGGAGATTGTCTTTCCTTCATGTCCTTTGTTCAGTGATTTGAATTTTCGAATGAGATATAGAAAACAGGTTTAAAATCTACCTTTTCTTGCTTTAGAAATAAGCTCAAGATTGCCTCAGTGTTTCTTCAGAAACTCATCTTAGGAGTCTTTGGAGACTTAGGAGACTAATGAGCCTTCTACAGAGGAATTCACTTAGGAATTTATAAGAAACTGTCGTGCTGGAGTTGTTGCATTAAAAAAAAAATTAATTAGATAGTTCTTCAAGGAGAAATGGGATTGATTTCTCCCAGTTTTGGGTGATTTAAATTGCAAGCCAAAAAGAACAATCAGCCTTTCATTCCTCTCTCTCTCTCTCTCTCTCTTTTTCTCTCTCTTTCTCTCTCTCTCTCTCTCTCTCTCCTTCTCCCATCCCTCAAAATACTCTGACTCAAGGATTTAAGAAGACCTAAGTTTTTTGTCTTATTTACATTAGCAGGGTAAAGTCATTTTTGAAAGATATGTAGAACAGCTTTCTATAAATATTGAATCAATCAAGAAATGAAATGTTGTGTAATTTATTTGAGTTTTTTCCCACTTATGGTGATAATTATTTATTCAATTTACCTAAAATAATTAATAAATTTGATTGCTCCAGATTTCCAAATACCTGTACAAATAGCCCACCGACCTCTATTCTGAGCTTCTGAAATTGCTTAGTAAATGACAGAGGTTATTCCACAAAGAATGAGAAGCTAATAAGTGTAACATTTTCAGGATTACAAAAACGGATGTGGTAATCTTCAACAAAGAAAGGTGACCTAAAATCTTTGCTGCCTGGATTATGCAGGTCAGTTATCCCTGTAGGCAAGTGCATTTAGAATTTCCTTGGTGGGAGATCTGGAATTGCAGAGTTTACACAAGGCGGGGGTCTCCTGAAGAGAAATTCTCCATTACATTGGTTTTGTAAGGGAGGTTGTCTTTTCATTTAATTGAACCAACAGTCCAAGTGGCATTCTTTCAGCTGAGCTCCAGTAAATTATAAGTAATTAAAATTGTTCAGCAATGCCTTTGAGGCCAGAGGTTGAAGAGCCTGACATCCAAGAACCTGGCCGAATAGAGATGATCTGATCTTTTATTAAACACCTGCTGCTGGGAGTTGTACAGTTTTACCTACATTAGCTGTCAAGATGTTCTGGGCAGCAGGACTATTGCCGACTTGATTCAAAAATAAATTATGGTCAATTAACCAGTAGCTATTAGTACCTCACAAAATTTTCCTAGTGTTGGTGGGAAGATTAGGTAATATTTGTGCTTTTTGGTTTCCTTGACTTGTTTTGGCAAAGTTGTTTTCTCATCAATCCATAAAAGTAAGAAAATAAACCCAACTTTCTCCCAGTAATACTTAGCTTTTACTTTTAAACAGATAATTTGTATCTGTCTTGTTTAAAGTGCAAGACTGAGGAAAACAAGGGTCAAGTTATTTTATCACCTCGAACAAAAAGAGAGTATGATCACTTGCTCCATTTCTCATCTTTAAGCTGCTGTAATAGTTATTAGTTTCAAACAAAGTTAAAGAGACTTGGTTTGTGATAGCATATGTAAAATAGTGAAAAATTCTCCAATATGGTAATAATTGTTTCTATGCCACTGAAATTCCTTAGATGATGTGTAAAATGTCATGTTAATACACTCTACTGTTTAGCCTATATAATAAAAATCAGAGCCTGAAAATTCATACATATTTTGCCTGGATTCCTTCCAGCTTTTCACCACCAGCAAAATATTCCTGTCCCATGAAAATCTACATATCCCCTAATAGAAGCTAATGTTCATGAGGAGGACATTTTGCTGTGTCCTTCATGCGACCTATATGCTGTCACTCTGATCTATCTAGGCATCACTCTGATTCCTAGATACNAAAAAAACAAACGGATAAAGTACCCTCTCAAAAGATATTATAACTTAAATCATCTTGCCACTGTGGGAAAAGACAAAATGCTGATTTTAGCTCTGTAATGATCTTCCACATTGAGTCTTCTGGGTGCCATGTAATGTAGCAGCATGCAAGCACTCTTGATACCTGTGTGCAGTGTTGCAGGGAAATAGCCCAGGTTTTAAGTGGTGCCTGAGTAGGGATAAAATTTGGAAGCAGCCCCTGGAAAGTCTCTTAGATTGATTGATGGACATTAAACACGCAGGCATACATCCATTGAATTCGAAATTAAGATGTTTATAGAACATATACCTGTGTACTTGCTAATGTTTTCTGGACCTATGGGATTTGAGGACAGGTGCTACACGTACTGCAGCAGCTGGTCAGAGGGCTGTTATCTATTTCTTCTGTTAAGGCAAAGCCATCTGATTACCAGAGCTCTGCACAGCCTGCCATGGTAAATCCTATCGTGTATAGCGCCAACAGACCAGCAAAGGAAAAGAGTTTATGTGCTTTCTGGCAAGAAATGAGGTCTGTGATCATCAAAATGTTCAGGCTCAAGGGGGGTATTACTGGAAATATTTGATCAATTCAGAGATAAGATAAACAGATCAAAATAAGCATAAAATTTAGCCCTATTTAATTGGGTCAGCTCCAAGCACTGTGAAGATGGGCTTCTAAATCAGTTTGTGGTTATGGATATTGAAATAAAAAAGTGGGGAAGAATCTGCTGGCTTTGATTTCCAGTGCAGGTATAGAATATTACATGATTTTTCCATCCTTCTGTGAGCATTGTTATAAGATAGAAACATACAATCAGGATGCCCAGTGCAACCTAATAGGAATAAATTTGAATATCATCCTGAGAATTAGGGTCTTGATTTCCTTGCATTTCAATTTGCACTTAGAAATTAATAGGAAGCTTTCAGGAATACTTCTTTTGACACAGAGTTTTAAATTGTAGGAAGATTAATTTTTATATCATCTGAAAAAATGACTAAAATTGAAAGAAAAAAATGTATATTGATCTTAAACAGATTATCTTCTTCCTTTAAGCATTATAGACTATGTAACAAAATAGTTTTGTTTAATAGATTGATGTCTAATTAACAGAGCAGGAAGAGGTAATGCAATAGAGCCAGACAGTAGAAGGAAATGTTGTTTAGCAGCATGGGGCTCAGGTATTAGGGAGTCAAACTCATAGATAAAGCTTCAATTTAGATCTATGAAATATTTCAGAATACCGTGTTTTACATGCTTTTGCATGATTTAATCATCCTGCTCTTGGGAACTGAACATCTTTCAAATTTATCGCAGGAAACAGGCTAAATATTTCTGAATAATGATGATGATAACCTGTCTACATAATGTGTAAAACTAACACAGAAAATGCCTCTTATAATGAAAAGGAAATCAGTCAAATCAGAGCTCTCTTTATAGGATTTATGGATGTAGTTTTAAGTATGTCTTTAAGAGGTGTTCTTCCATAAGTTTGAAAAAGCCTGTAAAAAGCACAATCTTTCCTGCAAACTCAAAAGCATGCAATACATGGAAAGCAGCCATCTGGTTTATTTTAAAAGGTAGTGTTTCCAGTTAATCAGGATTAGCTATAACATAAGCTGCATGAACACCACAGTTGCTGGGCAAAAGATGTGAAATCCCTTCAGATTTTTCTTTCCCTTTCTTTTGGGCTCTGAATTTCACTGAATGTGTTTTGTGACCCGGGATATGGCAGTCACAAGCGGGTCTGTACTGCTGTCTTTCTACTAGCTTGCTCTGGCTGTGTGAGATTGCTAAACTGCCACATTTCCCTGTCTTCTCACCCACTGACAAGGAGAAAGACCTGTTCTAGAGACCAACATTGTACCAACAAACCAGAATTTCAGAAACAAATTTGACTTCTGAAATCCCAGTGAGATTTTCCTAGCAGTTTCTCATTTTAAATTTCCAAAAACTAGTTTTTAATTAGCCATGTTCCATGTTAATTAGGGTGAAATTTTGTTTCTTCTCCTTTATAGGAGATACTTTTCTCAAATTCTTTTAGTTATTTCTGTTTTAGCGGAAGCATGTTTTTTGCTCTCAACCTATACTCAGTTCTTGTGTCTGTCATTCTTCTTCTGTTTTTTTAGCTACTTTTTGTTGTTTACATTTCTAGATGCCTTGAAGTGCATGGTCATAAGCTTACCTGTGATAATTACTGCTTACATTACGTCTAAAAACTCATTTTCTAGACAGAGCCTATGATTATATAGCATTAGTATGTACAGGCCTCAGGGAAATCACAGCCTCTTTGTGATGTGCGCTGGAGTCCCCACTAATATACTGTGTTTGCCTTCAAACATTTTACTGAAGCCTATGATCTTAAAAAAGATGCAACTAGCATAATTATAGAATGGATTTCAAAGGACTGCTTGTGGTGGAAAGATTTAGGTAAACACCAAATACTTTCTAGTGTGAAAGAAAAAGAGTGTATACAAGGAAAGGGAAAAGGGAATAAATAAAAACTCCTGAATATAGAGATCTAAAAGTCCTGTAACACAATTTAAGCATTACTAATGGATGTATGAAGGGCCTGTATATAGGTAAATCTGCTAGCAGCTATGCTAACAAGAATTTCTGTAGGAGCCCAAGGTAAACTTCACACCTTTGGAGGACAGTAGCTGAATGTCAACAAATGCAGTCATACTGACTAATCTGTACTCAGTCTTTGTCATGGGATATATTTCTTGCAGAATAAATGTTTGCCACTTAGACACTAAGAATTAGTCTAGCTGGAGGAAATTGTGCGGATTTGGTAAGTTTTCCATAGCTCTGCAAGTCACAAGTGGTTCCCATTCCTCCTCTCAGACTGGCTGTGACCATGTTATCCAGTACATAAAATAAAACTGACAAGTACAACTTGCTCAATACCATCAAGGAATCTTTTGTGGAAATCTACAAGAAAAGAGTTTTGTGTTCATGGCAGTCAATGACACGGACTCCCGTATTACTAGGTTTTGATTTGTTTGAAGCTGATGACGAGTGATAATATTTAAAATTGAAAAAGCCACACTAAAGAGAAAATGTGCTTTAGATTTTATTGCAGATAATAAATGAAGTTATAGCTATTTAAAATATAAAAGTAGATATGAATGTATAGAGAGAGAGTTGTTGAAACCTTCATATTGCACATATTCCTTAGGTGGTATTTTATTTAATTTAATGAGAAGATTCTTAATACTGGTTTACTCAGCAATTTTAAAACCTAACAAGAAAAATGTCTCTTAGTCACATCTCTTTTCTTTAGTGAGATAAAACAGCTGTCCCCCTTTCAAGCTGTCCATGTGGATATGTGTCCTTTTTATAAGTGTTTTGCAGTGTCAAAGTCAAAATTTAATAATAAACAGCAGCTCTTCATGCATTTGCAGATATTTGTTGAAGGGGCTACCTAAAATAATTAACATGCTTTGAATAGTAAGTTTTCTCATGTAATAAAAGGTGATGAGATACATGAGTTTACAGGTATTCGCAAAAGTCATTGTAAGTGGTGTACAGCCATTGAAAGCTTTCTTTTGTGATCATATGTGTTCTTAAGCAATATGAGTGTATCAGTAGTTACTGTGAGAAATTTCCATGTAATAAAAATTGAGAAAGTATAATACGATACTTAGCTTCAACAAAATTGAACGAGTACTCAATATGTGCTGAATTGCAAATTCAATGCTCAAAAATTTATTATTAAGACAATGAATAAAAATGAAATACTTATATGAGTCTGCAGTCATGTGTGTGTATCTGTGTATGCAATCTTAAAAATATGGAATGAAAGTATTGAAAGTATTGAAAACAGAAGTCATATCAATTTAAAAAATAATATTTCATCTTTGGTTTTCATGTTCCTCAAGGAACAAATTAAAAGAAGCTTTAAAAATAGAAAAAAAGGACTTCTTTTGAAATGCTTCATCTTGATTAGTAGTTTGAATACTTTGCTGAAACTGCTGCATTATTCCTTTTCCTTATTATTACCTGAAATAGCACTTTCCAATGGAAAACTCTCAGATTTAAGTGAATCTTATATTAGGTTAGTCCTATATTAGGCCAGGTTAGTTGAAGAAGAAGCATAATAGTGAATGAAGAATATACTCATCAAGTAAGAGTTCCTGCAAGTATAAGTAGCATCTTAATGTAATGTGCTAAATTAGCTCTCAGGTGTTTTAATCTGCATCCTCTGCAACTCGGTGCCCTGTGGTGTTGCACACAGTTTTCAGAAATGCTTTCCTAGCATACCTGATGTTAAACTCCAGCTGACCTGACACAGGTTATTGGATGAAGATGCCAAATGGGTCTTATATTTAGCTGGCACCCAGCTGCCTTCATTTGAGGATAAAAAATAAATCTAGCATCTGGGCTGCATAAACAGACACCTGCCCTTGTAAATGACTGAGTCTCTGAGTTTTGGAATAGGAATGAAATATGAAAACTCTAGGGCTGGAGAAGGCATTATTGAATTTCTTCCTAGACAGAGATACAAGAACATGTGCATGTCCATTTCAGTGGGAGGATCCAGTGTTAAATATGAGCTGAATACGAATATGAGCTGAATATGAGCTCATGTTTGGCACAAAAGAGCAGACATGGTTGTTTTAGATCTGGTGTCTTAGTATGTGTTCATTTACAGTCATGACTAAAGCTGCTGTTATCCTGCTTTGGCAAAACTGTGCAATTGCAGTTATTGCATTGAAGGGCCATAGAATAAACATGACTGGGAAGAAGATAATTATCTGGAAATGAAATTGTTCATTTTGCTTTAGTTTACCAGAGAGGGATTGATGCTCCAGGGGTATTAACTTCCTGATGGGCAACGATTTAATACAATACCATGCTTTTATTACATCTATTAAGTATCTTGAATAAGTTGAATGTACAAGAGGATGTAATTAGGAAGGAATGGTATGATAGTTCTTGCAAAATGCCAGATTTGAGATTGATACAGGACTTCCACCTAAGTGTTATTTTTAAGCCTTATAATGCCTTTACATAAATCACTTCCTGTATTATATTGTAAATTAAACATGAAAAGAGACTGAGTCAAGAAAGGCCAGCAGTAGTGTGGATTTCACGGAAGGTGCCAGAATGGCAAATGAAACAGTGATAGCTTTATGGGAAGAGAGATTGGACTAAACAGTTATCATATTTTGAAAAAGAAATAGAAGGCACGTGCACATTAATAGACTCCACTGACAAGATAAATGGTGGCACCTATTTACTACTTATCGCATAAGGACAAGGAAATAATCACAGAAATTGAAAGGCAGTACATTTTAAAACTGAGGAAAAGAACTAATCAGCCAACCTATGAGATTTATGAAGCTTTCTGTCCCAAGATAGCACTGAGGATAAGAGCCCAACAGAGTTTTTTAAATCTGTTGAATGTCTGGAAATGTGATATTAAATGAAAGAAAAAGAGCTGCTGGAAGAATTTATCTTTTCAGTTCCTGTTCAGCAAGTGATCTTCCTCCTTTGTAGTGGCTGAGCTGCATATATACAGGATTAATAATTCATCTCTGTCACAAGGACAACAAGTAGTTTTCCTCAGTTTAAATCTATATGGCTAAGTATTAATAAGCACTTCAAAGTTGCTTATGTTTGTTTAGTTGCCTCTTTATCTTTTTATTCTTTTGTCTTTTTTAGCAATGTCACTTATGTCAGGTTGAGTCAACCAAATCTAATTTAATTTTTCTGCTGAAGTGATTATGCAATCCTAAAGTCCTAAGTAGAATCAATTATCTGCCAGAACACAGTGCATCATGAACAATATTAATGGTGAGCATTCACCAAGATCTTCTGTGCTTGTCTGTTTGGGTGTATGTCACAGGGAGCATCAATATCAACAAGCTCACAGGTCAGGGCATCTGATTGTCCACACTGTTTAATCATCAGTCTGGCCATAGGCGTGGGCCACCCAGCACTGCCAGACTGGAGGGCACCAAAGTATTTTGAAGAGCAAAGTATCTCAGGTGTGTAGACACCAGTTGTGCTGTGCAGTGGCCTCAGTGCAAGAGAGTACTACCAAGTGAATTTTCATTCCTTGTATAGGCATTGAGCCAACTCCTCAGGGCCAAAAGAGCAAGTAATACCCTGCTCACATGCTAATGTGGATATTTTGAATTGCCTTTGGGTAAGAGATAGCTAAGTTTATTAGGAAAGAAAATGTAGGTCCAGCAACCAGTGGTGGATGATTTTGAGATGTGTTTAGAGGCTATGCCCCATCTATGGGGCTTTTGTTTTGGAGAGGTCACGCTTCAGCTTATTCGATGTCTGTAAAACAAAGCTGCCAATTACTGGAGTTTTAGAGGAGTTTCAAGGAAGAATACATATAAATGTCTGAAATAGTGATGACAATGATAAAAACTCTTTTCACTTCTTTTCAGAAACGTCAGGGGTTTTTTAGTCACAGAGCAATAGACTTTGTAGGCTGTTATATGTATGCATTGCCAAAACACCCACATCTAAAAGTAAATATAAGTGCATTGTGACTTATTTTCCCATGCTTTCTCCCACAGAATTGTTTCTGTTTAATAATAATTGGTGTGTGGGAGAAAAAATCTTACAACAGCACTTCTCCATTGAAATTGCTTGCTGGATACTGAAGAGGAGAATGCTATAACATGAACTGTTCAGAGGTCATCCATTGAAGTAGCTAAGCATAAATCTATTTCATTTTCATTGTTGTTCATTTCTGCACCATTTGATTTAGAGTGGAGTTATTTTATTAGACCTCTGGACTTTTCCTCTTTTCTAAAATCACTTGGATATTTAAAAGGCTGACTTGCAAGTAAAAGAATAGAGGTGTAGCTTCTTTCTCCTCTACAGCATTTCTTCATCCATTTTCAATATGCCTTTCAGTTGATCTATATGCTTTCTTATTTTCAAACAATTTCAGCAGTGTACATTATTCTGCTTTTGGTGGTTCTTTTTAGAAACCCTCTGTGGGGAGTTGTTCTGCACCTATACCCTCAGGCAAGGAAAAAAATATTCTCCATATCTTCACCCATTGCATTCTCCACAAAGTATTATCTGGGATGATGATCCCATTATATCACAGTCACAGAGGTCATTGTCAAAACTATCTGTCTAAAAGAAATGCTGTAGTCCTGAACATTGGGCAATTACAAATCAGAGAATTCTTGAGTTCCCTTTCGGGGAAGGAAAGAAAGAAGGAAAGAAAAAGTGGTGTTATTGGAACGAAAGAGGAGAAAGGATCAAAAGCAATCCATGCATGTGAGATTTCTTAACAGTGTGAAAGGTAATACTGTGTATAGCTCTAAGAATAGTAGGCTAAAATACATTCAATTGAATTTGTTTCTCTAAGAACCACTTTAGTACAGATAAAATTGGAAGAATCTTGGGATCTGAATGCTATAAAACCTAATTGGAGACTTATATATTTCCTAGAGACTGCTTCTCATTGTATTCATGTTGTATAGTTGTGCCAGTTGAAAAGCATTTAAAAAAAATCATGTATTATCACATTACATAAATAACTGTGTATCCACTACAGGCTTGTAAAAATGTTATAGAATGAACAAAGCATTGCAGATTCAGAACCCATGAAAGACTGAGGAAACAACCAGGTGACATTTGGTCAAATGGTGAAATTTTGTCAGCTTAAGTCTGTGTAGCATTTGTGGGATATATTACATGGTTTCTTGAAGAAAAAGGTGCTGTGTCAGTGGATTAATTTTGTTTTCTCATTTTGAATAATTTTTAGGGATGAGAAGAAAATTACTTCTTTTAAAAGTGCTAATGTTGCATCATACTAGGAGCTATAAGGAACACTGTAATCTGTCTGATAGAGTGCAACAGTTACAAATTACTGCTCAAAAAAACCAAAAAAGCAGAACTGAGACACAAATATTATTGAGCATATAGGATTGTTCTGGAGACATTTCATTACTTTTTAAAAATCATAGAATGAAATCACTTGCCCAGAAATTCCCTAATTTTTTGGATGTGCTGCAAGTAGGAGAATTTCCAATACAATACTGTATGTAAAATAACTAAAATACCTAAATAGATAAATAGAAATGTGTTGGTTTATGGTCACACATAAATACAGTCATGAAAAACATTGAGCTCTTGAGGCGTGGTTAGGATGATTAAATGCACTATTTCTATAAAATTTTCTATGCTTTAGAATTGGGTACTCATTTGAGGATAAAATTGTAACCTCTGGAACTTTGAACACTCAGATTACATAAAACATATTTATGCTTCCAGGGAGAAGCTCTTACTGTAGGCCTTGTTTTTAAGCCTGGTTGTGTTGAGACATGAAGAAGACATCACCTGGTATCAAACAGACTCTCAAGTTTTGTAGCTGCAATGCCAGCTGGATGTTTCTGTACTCCTTTTGAATTACAGTGATAAAGGATAAGGAAGATCTGATCTTTCTGATACTGATGATCTTGTATGCAGTGTTTAGGACTAGTTCCCAACAGCATAAAAATTGTGAATCCGAAAAAAATCAGAGACTTTTCTATGCCTCTGTGATTTCAAGAATGAAAAGGCAGGACAAAGAGTTGTAAGTTAAAAGAACTGTCATGCTTGGCCATAATTCAGAAATGCAGAGTTTGAGCACTGTGGAACAACAGCTCACCTGGAAACAGATGCCTATGATTCCTCCTCATAATGAATTTCTGTGTGCAGAAGACACTGCATCTCCAAATGTACAAAGCTATGAAGAAGTGCAGTGTGTTTAGTTGATTCTTACAAAAGAAACGCCTTATTTGCATGTATCTAGAAAGCAAAAAAAACACCAATCTTTCTTCTCTGGGTCAGGGAACCATGCAGTGTGTACTACTGATTTTTGCATTGAGAACCAGTTATGAAGTCTTAAAAATGCATGTTCTGGGTATTATGTAAAATATCAAGCACATTTGGAGGCATGAGAAAATCTAATTTGCATATTCTAATGTTATAAACAACCACAGCTGTTTGGCTTCATTAATATATTGCCAGTAAAAAGTAGGTCAATATACATTTGCTTTTTGTTCTTTGAGCCAGCTGTCAGACTAATGGATGTGCCTGCATCGTGGGGGGCGTTCATCATAGGCTTAATTTCCCCATAACTTAGTGGGAAAACAAGTTCAGATGGGAAAAGTTGGAGATGGTGAAATGCTATAACTTTTAGGATTTCGTGGAACATATGTCTCTGATATGGGCAATTGCTACTTTTTCTTACGTCTCTGAGGGAAACAGCTTTTTCAGTCCGGTCTAAGATGAACCTATATTGTCATGAGAACGATGTGACTAGATGATGTGATTCATGGCAGGACAGAATTTTTTTTTCATATATCTCTTCATCTTACTGTTACAAGACTGTTTGCTTATGATTTGAGTTGGCAATCACATTTCCTTTTTTCTTGTTATATTTTGTTTTCAATGACTGTGGCATTTCACAGAGAATCTATTTGGGAATCTGTCTCTGGGACTTGTCCCTAACTGCTGGTTTTGAACAACTCATTGTAAGCTGCTGAACTTTGCTCAGGGATTTAATGGAAACTGTTTCCCTGTGCAAATGCTCATTGCATGATCTCTCACATACCTTCCTCACTGAGAATATGAAAAATATGACAGTGGTTTTGTGAGAACATTCTGCGACTCACAGTTTAAAACTAGGGGAAAAAAAGCTGTTTCCTATGGCTAATATTGATTCCATATGTATAAAACATGCAAAATTTGTTAATTTAGACATAAGAACGTATTACACAAATGCTGAACTGGGATGAATAAATAAATAAATGAACATTAGAATAATGTCTTGCTTTTCATCATCATTGCCAAACCTTCAAAGTAGAAGCATGGTCATATAAGTAGGTGAAATTAAAGAACAGTTACAGTTATTCATCTTCAAAATTTGCTCTTTTTCAGCCCAAGAAGGCTTAAGGAGAAATATTTAAATAGCTAAAGATTGGAATTTTCATCCTAAAAGCACTCTTAAAAATAGCTCAGCTGCTATTACACAAACTATTTCAAAATTACTTAAATATTCATTAACTTGAATATAACAATTTTTCTGTATTTTAAATTGAAAGTAGAATTTTAAACCTCTGGGTACTAATGCATAGCTCATTTCCCATTTCAAAGCAGGATGAAAATGAAATGAAGCAGGATAAAAATTTAAAGCATGTAAAGAAAAAACAATATACGCACGTGACATAAACATGAGAAGCTTAACTGTTTCTCAGTTTCTCCCATAGCTCAAGGGAAAACGCTTCATGAAAGTGCTTTATATTCCCAGTTTTTCATCAGTGAATCATCCAGTGATATATAGGTGTTTTGTTTTTTTTTTTATTTACATGCATTTTAGTCACTCTCAGATATATCAAGGCTCGTGTTAATATGTGATAACACACACCACATGTTGGAAGAACAGGGCTTCACCTTCTCTCTGACAACACTCACAAAGCATATGTTATCTCTCACTAACACTTGCCTTGTTGTCTCACACTGCTAAACTGAATCACACAATCAATTGCACATCACACGTGACAGCCCTTGGGCTTCAGCCAGTCCTTTTTTGACAATTGGCTCTGGCTGTGAGGAAGCAGTCTATTAATTACCCAACATTATATTAAAGGACTTATTTAGAAGTGAAATAGAATTGCAAGTTCTTTTAAATTCAAATATGCAGTTTCTAAGATTATGAAATAAACCAATGAAGCTGTAAAATATGAAGCTATGGCTAGGGATTAATCTTTAAAATTTCCTTGTGCAGACAGGCTAGAGTGAATAGAAATGTCATATTGCTGTCTTCTGGTATGGCTGAGAAGCCTTGGCACAGCAGGGAGAGCTCTCCAGGCTGCAGATACAATTCTTCTTTCTGTGAGGCTTCAAGCACACAGCTATCTGCCTTGCAGCCAGCCTGCAGGCCTGATTTGGAGGCCTCCAATGCTTCCCTCTCAAATGTGATCATAGTGAGAATGCCCTACTTCTTTTAGGTGAAAATTTTGGAAGAGCACCAGACAGAATGAAGAGGCTGAGATTGGCTAGCTGTGAGGGATGTTTAGGCAGCAGGCATACAATGGCTCTGAGGGAGAGACAAATCAGACAGCTAGAAGCTTCTGTTAAACTCCTTTGGCATATGAAATTGAACAAAATATATGATTCTTTCCTAAAGATTTTGCTCATATATGTACTGTTTTCATAAACGTTTTTTAAGAAGTTGGGAAGTACTCCAAGCCCCAGAAGAGAAAGATAATGAAGAAGCTTGTTTTCCCCATCAGAGATTAGATGAAACATGTATTGTACCCTTCTATTTTTTTTTTTTTTAATCTTAAGCAATACTTTAGTATTGCAGTTATGAAATTGAATTAAAAATAAATGAAAGGGTGAAGCTCATAACAGGTCAGAGCTGAATAAGTTTAGCAAAACTCATTAGAGAACTCCTGGTTTCAGATTAGATCTTATTTGAACAATCAAATTTTATGTCAAAATTCCTGTTTCAAGTTATGGAAAAATTGTCCTTCCTAATTAAATCAGGAATAATACAACAAATATATTTCTCAAAACAAGCTTAATAGTGATATAAAACTGACACACCATACCTAATTCTTGATACAAGTCTTGATTTGAACACATAGAATTAATTCCTAGTGGCTGTAGAGATCCTAAATTGCCCAATCACTGGCAAAATGCAGTGGTGGTAATGATTCTGAATCCCACGTGGTTTTATCTTTCTTCTGCTTTTTTCTGAAGCATTTCATGTGAGTTATGCAACATTAATCCTGATATATGACTCCTGTCCTCTGTGATTGAAAACCTTAAAGTTATTCTGTTAGCTTAAAGAAGGATGCATGAAAGTTAGTGTGAACCTCTTTTTCTGCAATCCTGATTATAACCAGGCTAATATTGCAATGGTCAAAAAAGAAAAAAAAATTGGCTAGAATCACAGGTGCAACTGGTGGTTTAGTTTCAGCATCCCATCTGAAATATGCAAAGAAGACAAGCATAAATAGTTTTCTTTAAGTCTCAGTTTCACAAATCCTGTAGTACAAGAAAGATTTTATCGATGTAAATAATTGTTTTGAAGTTGAAACAAGCTACACACATAGCTTTTGTAGGAACAATCTTAAGATTTTATGGAAAAGAGACAAGTTTTATCCTTTTCTTTAGGCTTAAAAATAGAAACATTTTCCGCAAAAGTTTATTTTGTGCTGCACACCTGGGAAATGGTTTGAGTGCTTACATAGCAGTCCATTGCACAGTAGCAGCAGGGGCCAAGTGTTTCTGGTCCATGTGGATGGGGCCAACAATGGGGCATAGCAGACCCACCTGTTTTTAGAGACTCGGAAATAAAAGGATATGAAATGGTACAGGACACAGATTCTGGGTGATTGAATTCTCAAATTAACCCTTGACAGAGATTGTCAGGTACCAAAAACAAAGACGAATGCTCAGTCTTGTTCTTATTTTGAAACATTTTTTTCAAAACTAATTTTCCTGGATTTTTGAAATGATTAGTATTGTCACAAGGATTTTAAAACTTGCCCTAGGAACAACAATACACCTATAAAGCTACTGTCAATGACCTCTTTAAACTTTTAAATATTTGTTGCATCATTGTTTGCTCACAGCAATTTTCTGTGTCAGGTTTTCAATTGTGACAGTGACTCGCCAGTTTCCTTCTAAACATGACATCAAAAATGTGTACAGTTATTAAATGTTATTGCCATTTTAGTTTACTTTAGCTCAGCTGTATGTATCCAAACAAACACTTCCTGTGAAAACAGATTTCCACCTACTGAGTACTAGAGAAGTTTTTCATCTGTTGAGCCTGAAGCAAATGTACAAACTAAAAGGTCCACCTGGAATTTTCCAAGTGTAGTTTTGCTTTCAGATATGGAAACAAAGCTATCTTTATAACAACAAGAAAACCAAACAGTAAATATGAGAAAAGGTTAGAAGAGCATATGTTCTCTGTCAAAAGACCATCTTGGATCTTTCCCACATTTATCAAAATATTATTATCTGTCAATATTGCCTGATCTTCAATAATATGAGTCACTTAATGCACCAGCTGGGTGCATTAAGTGACTCATTTTTATCACATTGCTATTTTATTTCTAAAGGACTCTTGTACATAGTTTCCCCAGAGGTATAACTATTACAGACACTGAAATCATGTCATCATTTTAAATATATTCCCTGGAGATTAGCTCTTTTTTACACTTGGAGAACCTGTGCGTTTAGGCCAATATAGCCACCTTCCTGGACAATTAAATTTCTTGTCTAGGCTACCTGAGTAACAACATTTATGGAAGGAAAAAAAATTAAGTTCTTAGCCACTTTTGCAAGCATTAAGCTGACATATTAATTTAGGACATTAGTGACCCCCTTTTTTAATGATAACCACCCATTATATAAGCCTTTAAGTGACAAGAAAAACAAATGAACCACTCAGATGAGTGTAATGGCCCTTGTAGAGAAGAAAGTGAGCCCAGAAACCTGGGACCTCATAGCTCTTTGCTCAGATATATCTGATTGTCCTTTGAGTAACCAGCTCTGAGACAGAAGAAAGTGAAGGCTTCATTAGAGTTTATTTCATTTCCATTCATTATCTGTCCTAATGGATATAGGAACTAGTGATGATGGGCTGCTAAATCTTTGAAAATCCTTCATTTTTTCCCTTCTAGCTTGAAAGAAAAGGCTGTCTCACAACATATCCCCACTTTGTCTCCTGAGGTGAAAGATCTGTTGACGGTGGCTGAAGTTGCAAGTGGAAAAGGCAGAAGAAGGAATGGCAGGGATTGCAAGAGGAAGTCCCTTCTTCTTCCAGAGGTTTTGTCTTCCTATTGTTCAGCTGAGGGAGGACTTTTGCACCAATTAATTTTAACTGATCTCTCTTCCTCAACAGATTAGGCATTCAGCTAAACATCATAAACTCCACTAATTTCTTTTATTTCCTAATCTATTCTCCCATTTTCAGTGTGCAAACTATGTATGCAGGTACACTGAACTCACCAGTTGTATATTTTTAGCATCAGACAGGGACCCTCATGAGGGCCAAAGAGACAGTAAATAATTGTAGTATTTATGGGTTTTTTAGTCTGATTTAGCATATAGAAGTCCATCAGGCCTGCTTCCATTAGGAACAGAAGATATAAATAGGTGGACATTATTCCGAGAAGATTGCAATAGAATTTTAGAATCAAAAATATTTGGGTTGGTATGGCCTCTGGAGATCATAGCCCAAACTCACAGTCAATGCTGGAACAGCTTCCGAGCCGGAATGCTTTGCACAAGGTTGGTTCTCTAAGATTTGAAAATTTCCAAGGATGGACTTTGTACAAACTCTCTGAGTGCCTTGTTCCAGTATTACACCTCTCATTATTGCTATAATTTTTTTATTTTCAAGCAGCAGCTTCTTGCTGTTTCTACTAATGCTTTCATTGTACTGCCCTGTGTTCTCTGCAACCACTCTTTAGGTAGTTGAAGGCTGCAATTGGATCTCTCCCTCAGCCTTCTTTAGGGTAAACGAAACCAATTATCTTTGTCGCTGTTCAACTACCATATGCTCCTGTCCTTAACCATTTTAGTTATGCTTCACTGGACTCTGCAGTTTCTTGATGAGCTAGGAGACTTGAAATTGGATAAAGGGCTCCAGATGCAATGTCATAGATGCCAAATAAAGGGAATTAATAACCCTCCATGGAGTTACTCGCTAAGCTTTTGCTGATGCAGTCCAGCATGTGGTTAGTCTCGATTACTTGCAAGGGCACACTGCTCACCCTCAGCCAAGAACCCCCCAGGCCCCTTTCTGCATAGCTGCTACCCCCAACCAGTCTACATTCTATACCGGGTCACGGGTTTATTTCTGTCACAGGTGCCAGGAGTGCATTTGCACTTCCCAAACTTCATGAGGTTCCTGCTAGCACATTT
Organism: Phainopepla nitens; assembly: GCA_013400175.1. Lineage (NCBI taxonomy): Eukaryota > Metazoa > Chordata > Aves > Passeriformes > Bombycillidae > Phainopepla > Phainopepla nitens. Next base: position 38,250 of record VXBQ01012987.1, on the reverse strand, counting down.
TTCCAGTATACTGGGATCTCTCTGAATGGCCCACAAAACCGTCCGGTGTATGAACAACTCCGCTAAACTGGGTGTCATCCAAAACT
>VXBQ01012987.1:0-37895 GCA_013400175.1 Phainopepla nitens | reverse complement strand
TCCTTTCCTTCCTTCCTTTCCTTCCTTTCCTTCCTTCTTTTCCTTCCCCTGATGTCCAGGTCACTGATGGAGATGTAATATACTATGGAGCACTATATTCTCTTGAGGGATAATATTTATAAGCACACTTTGATCCAATGTCTGTCATCTCCCCACTCCTTGCATGAGAATTAGACTAGAAGATCTTTTTAGGTCCTTTCCAACACAAGCTGTTCTATGATTCTATATCCACTGCCCTCCCCTATGCAGAGTCTCAGTCATTTTAAGGCACCTGGTGTTTGAATATCTTGATAGTGATACAGTTAGATGCTTTTTACCCACCGGTGTAGCAGGAATAACTACAATTAGTTATTTGATTTGGCTGAGAAGATCATGCTACATTTTTGAGATTGTTCCACAATTCTCCTGTTCAAGAGGCATTTAAAAAATCAAGTATATTAGAGAACTTAAAACTGCTTCTTGTACATTTCCTTGGCCACCTGCATAGTTACATATAAAAGGAGTGTGCTTGGAGAAAGGATGTTGCGGCAAAACCAGTCACACTGTCACACTATGTAGAATTCAGTAGAGCTTCAGGGATATTAGAAAAAAGTACATTTCTTTTTTTCAGCAAACTCTTTGATGATTCTCCTGAAGAGTACTTGAAACTGTAATTACTGTAACCTGAATCTTTTTAATTTATGCTGATATTAAAGATGGAAGTGTCAAGAAATATTCTGGAAGGGCACAGGGAAACAAAGAAAGGATAAGAGAGTCATGGCCCTACAAGAACATACTGGAGAAAAGTATTTAATTTTATTAAAAAAGAGATGCTTCAAGGAGGCTTTCAAGTGTTCCTCTTCATCAAAGGAAACTTAAAAGCCTATGAATGACACAGAGGATTTTTTCCCTAGTTTAAAAATCTTTTAGAGTTCTGCAAGGCTCCTTACATTTAAGACCTATTCTCTTTTCCACCACCACCACCCTTATGAAGTTATTTTGCTTGGTTTTGCTCTCTGCAATATTTATTTTTTCCCTTTAATCAGATGTTCATGTTACTATGCTATATAAGAAGTGCTTGGGCTTGTAGGAAATATTCCAAATTGTGTAATGGTGCAAAAACCATTCTGCCATTTCTAAAATGCCATGAATATGCCATGCTCAGACTTTCAGCTATGCAGTGAATCACTGTGAAGGACAAAATCTATTGAATTGTGTCAATATTTTAACGTTGTGCATATGCACACTAATGAACATGCAGAGTCAGTAGGTCCACAGTTTATGAAACCGTTCTAGAGAGGTTGCACTGTAATAACCTGTGATGTGGATGAGTTGCACTGTTCATAGCAACACTTTGGGTATCTGGCCTACTTTATATTGTGCTTCTTTTCAAGTTCTTCTATCTCTATGGGGTCCCTGACAGTTCACCTCCTATTTGCCAAATCCTGAACCTGAAAATCAGGAAAATTGCTATTCCCTTCAGAAATTTATTCTATAAAGTAATTTAATGACAATTTTGTCTTCCCTTCCCCCCCCCCCAAAGAACTCTTACTCAGGTTTTTTTCCATTTTTAAAATTTTAAATACCTATTCAGTTGTTTCTCTGAAAAGTGGCTAATAGGCTAAAACTCCCCCAGCATGCTGTGGTTTCAAGCTTCTTCTGAAGCTCTCAAGCCTTCCAGAAATCAGCACTGTAATAGGATTTCGAGTTGGCTGGTTTTTCCTCTCCTTTCCCTTGAAGCAGTGATACAAGGATGTCTACTGTGATAGAGTTGAAGCACATGATGGCAGCAGCTGTTGGCAAGGAGAAGGAATATTAAAATCTGTAAATATTCAGGTGCTTTTCCAAAACATAAACAGAATTTGAAAGAATGTCCTCTGCACAAAAAAAAAAAAATAAAATTAAAAAAAAAAAATTAGGATGTTTTCAGTAACAAAGATTCAGGAATAGAGATTTTGTGACCAATCGTGAGCTTTTTGATTCAAAACGCAGTAAATTTACAGAATGTAGATGAACATCAAAACCTCCCCGAGGCCAAGGCATTAATATTATTTTTTTTTTTTATCACAACATATTGATATATTCTGCTTATAAATTTAAGGTATCTTAAACAATGTATGGAGCTGCAGGAAAATACAAACAAAGTTTAAAAATTTGGGAGTTGATATTAATGCATATCTGAGTTACGTGGCTTTGGAAACTGTTTATATGGTAAGAAACAGATCTGCTTTGACTCATTTGGTGTTGTAGAATTCAGCGAAACAATGGTCATCTCATGGTTTTATTATCAATACACTAACTAATTTCCAAATAAAAGATTATCCATGAAGTAGTGCCATAAGCAGGTATGTAATGCAAATTCTGCTGAGGCCTCGTCTGCACTGCAATGACCAAAACAATGCACATATGTGAAGGAACAGGAAAATATGTTCTCTAAACTTTTACATTCTGTATTCCCCTTTACTTCAGGGAAATTTGAGTTAACATCTGTCCTTGGATATAGGAAGGAATGGAAATTCTGAGTATATTTGTTATCTAAAACTTCAAAGCGATTTGCTAAAGTTAATGAATTGTTAGGATTATTTGTTAAATATTACATCTCTCAACTGAACTGTTGATATCAGGCATATTTCCTGTAAAAGAATTCCTGTCCAATAATTAGGAAGAAATCCTTTACTGTGGGGTGGTGAGGCTCTGGAACAGGCTGCCCAGAGAAGTGGTGGATATCCCATTCCTTGTTCCTGTTCAAGGACAGGTTGGATGGTGCTCTGAACATTCTGGTCTAGTAGAAAGTGTCTTTGTTTTTGGAACTAGGTAATCTTTAAGATCCCTTCCAAACCAAACTATTCTATGACTCTATGATAGATCTGATAATCTCAGTCTCCCAACAGTATCATCTTGAATTGGTAATTTAATTTTCAGGTTCACTATTTCTATACTGTGTCCCTGTCCTTGAAAAGGGGACTGGATGTGTGTTTCTCTTTGGGTGGCAGGCAGATATTTCAGAAAAACTATGCAAGCTTTGTTTTTAGACAATATAGACAATGCAAAGATTAAACATTAAAAACTCCTTAAGTAATTTTTATGTGGTTTGTCTACTTTCACAGCAGGAGACTGTTTTCGACCTTGAAAGATAATTGCACAAATTCACTTTTATTAAGATCCCTCCCCACCCTCCCAATAATTTAATAAGTATAGGAGCCTGATAAATAAAGCGTGTAATGTCAGTGTTGTGAAAGTTTAATCATTGGTCATTACAGTAGAACAAAGTAATTTAATAATTGCTCTGTGAAGTACCATTACAGCATGTTAACTAAGTGCTGTTAAACGCTCAACATCTGAAGAAATGTGCAGCATCTCTCCCGAGCACAACAGTCACTGTGTCTATGCTGCATAGGGAACGTCTCCAAAGGACGTATGGGTACCACAGGTTCTAATGCAGAGATGCCAGCTCAATCAAGGCAAAGCAAGAGGATTGGTTTTCCGGACAGCTGGGCTGGTTAGCTTTACAAATAACCTGGCAGCAGGTACATGCTATAAGCTGCTGGAGCAGAGCCAGAGCTCTGGGTTTGCGTAACACTCAGCACAAAGGCTATTTCTTAACTGTCCCTGATGTATTGCAAAATGTAGTGATATTCTCTTTTGTGCTAGGCTGTGTTAGATTAGAGACAGAGTGATGGGCTGACCGTTCCTTTGATCACTCAGCAGCCTAGTAGGCACCTGGTCACGTCCCCCAAAAGCATGGATGGGGCTGCAGATGTAATTCAGGAGGATATTTTTAATAATTTGGTTGGGTGCCCTGTTCTGAGAAAGTGCAGAGTTAACTGAAGTAAAGGTTTTCCATGGAATTCTGAAATAAGAGATTCAAGTATATCTAAAGCAATTTTAATTCCAAAATTTTCTACGTCCAGTCTGTAAGCAAACCTGTTGTATGAATCCTTGACCTGATGTCACTGTTGGTTTTTACCTATGTTTTGAAATCCTAGTTATGAATATTTCAAGTTTGCATCTGAATCTGATTTTTGGTTGTTGCATATCATCCTGCAGACTCAGGGCCTAAGACCTTTGCCATTTAGTTTTAGCTTATATTTAAATGTACTGACCCACTACACACAATGGACAAAGAAATATGGTGATTGAAATATGCATGGGTCACATCCTGATAATCCTTATCTGTAAAGAAAACTGGCTAAACAAGACCACACTGCAGAGACCAGGGAACATGTGGTCTATATATAGGCTAATAAGACTGAAAAGCAAAAACCAGACTCATGGTAAACAAAACTAGAAACTCCCTGCACTGTGGTTTATCAAAATCGTTCATTTTTTTCCCTCTTGATTTTTTTTTTCCCCAGCCATTGGTACCTAGATTATTTGTCAGTCTTATTAGCATTTTCATACTAATACCTCCTAACTGTACTAAGGCCCTTGTTAGAATTTCAGAATAAGCAGATATATTTTTGGAAAAAAACCACAAAATACCTACAGTTGATTTTCAACATGGAAAGATTACCTTAAGCATCCCAGATCTTAAAATATTTTTACTCACCCTTACATCTTGCAATGAAATCAGAACTTAATCTTTGAGGTTATATCAAAAAAATGCCCCAAACAAACAAATTTTTAAAAAGCAAAAAGATAATTACCTTCTCTGTAAAAGAAAGAATAGGATGAAAAGGATGAAATAATATCTCTAGAAAGTAAATCTTCCCGCATTCATTTCTCCCAAAGCAATCTTTCTTACATAAGAATGTTGAATGAGGTTATTTCTTCAAGAAAAACATGTTCTGCTTTGAAGAGAGGTGAGCTACTCTACTTTCTCTAGCAACGTCTTTATTAATTTAACTGCCCTTAATAAACATTTGATAAACTAGAGTAAAAATGCATGTGTTTCTGAGCAGTTAACACATTGATATCCAGACAATGATGTCTAGAGCAGTAGCAAAAAATATTTCAAGGCATTCTAAAGTAATATATATTTGGGCTACATATTTGATTATTACTGGCTATGAAGTTCAGATTCAGTGGGCTACACTTTAACATCCTTATACTAAATATTCTCAGTGAGGATGTTGGCAAAATGTGACTAGGGAGCAATCACTTATCTTCTTAGCTGCACAGCTATTAAATAAGAAGCAACAATTAGCTGATAGACTTCAAGAGAAAAAGAATTTCAAGACTGAATATGCACTACTATTAACACTCTGATGTACTGGTTTACATTTACTTTTACAATCCACTGGTACCATCATTAAAATCGCAACAAAAATAATGAATACAGTAAACTCCCAGTGATTTGTTTCTTAAATATGAAGACTGGGATTAGAAGAAGGACCACATAAACACAATGATATAACAAGTCAGACAAACAAACTGGAGCCTCATATTGGCATTAAAATATATTAAATAATCATGTAAGTATTATGACTGGCAGGTAAAAGTCACAAGACTTTGGGTAAAGTTGCTGTCTCTATGAACAAAAAGAAAAAAGAAAACAGGAGATCTTGAGTATATCTATACAATCAGAAATTTTCTCAGTACAGAATGGTTTCATGGCTAATGCATTTAAGTTATTTCATGAAGTACTAAAATCGGGATAATTAATTGTTGAACAATAAATTAAACTCTAGGTAAAAGTCTTCCATGTAATGTTCCCATTATATGTCATAGAATAAATAAAAGAAAACTAATAGAAATACCCTGAATCTGAAAAAGACAGTAGGGGGAAAATCATCCACTTCTGGCAAGTTCTGAAGTGCATGGTTTTCGGTGGACCTGGTGTAGGCTTAAGTGGCAGGTGGTTTTGTAGTGGTCTGAACAGATGAAAGGTAATAATTATTTGCTGGAGAGCAATAAAGTGTTTGCATTAGATTTCTGTGATTCATCAAATTCATAGAAAAAAAAAGCTATGTAATTTTCTGACCATGAGGTTTGGGCAGATTTGAATATTGTTTTAAAGAAAACTGTTTTCTTAGTTTCTAAAATAAATGTTAATTGTTTTCTAAAATGAATGTTAATTCTTAAATGTCTTGGAAACTACCCACTGGAGTTCTCACTCTGCAAAAGTTCAGGTTTCTGATTGCCCAATTTTATTCCTTCAGTGTTTCCTGGAAAAAACATTACATCAGTATTCCCATACTAATTCCAGCCTCCATACCAAACTAGGATTTGTTAACCTCTTTTCAGTAAAAATGTTGCACTTCTCTTTTTCTTATGTTCTTTTTAAGAAACAGAACTCAAAGCAGTATCTTGCTCTGAACAGCTTTAAAGTATTACAGACAATTTACCTGTTATTTTGCTCCATAAGCACGGAATGTGTAAGCAATAGGAGAACAAGTATTTTGGGTTTAAGGGACTCTTTGATTCAATTTTTGTTCTGGATAATTAATTCTAGTATAAATTGAACATATATATTATAACAATTATAATTGTGCAGAAGATAAAATTATTATTGACCTTTGTGGATTTGTTTGTGACTTTTGAGTAAGGGTTAATTACAATTTTGTACTGCATGGATTTTTTTTTTAATATATAGATCAGTCAGCAGCAGCAGCACTTTGGTGTTGAGGTGGAAAGAGTTTGTGAGAACACTCAGTTTTGGTTTCAGTCACAGCTGGCATTTTTATGGGTCAGTGTGGATGTAGTTTAAATGAGAATGTGTGCTACAATAGCCTAAATAGTTAAGACAAACAATGCAGTAAATGTCATCTAGAATTATAACTGTCCAAATGTCCTAAAAAGATGAGTGCCCCCTGGACTCCCTGTGTTTTGCACCTTTCTGCCAACTCCATAATCTCCCCTTCACACACCTTTTATTATTGTAGTTCCGAGGGGTGTGTTAGAAAACAATGACAAGACAGAAATTTAACATGGGAAGCAATGTCAACTACAGAAAGTTAATTGCAGATGCTTTGTTTGCTCTTCATTGCTTCCCTTTTACATCAGTGTTGCTCCTATCCTTTCTTAAATGTGCTTCTAAATATTGTTAGCAAAATAGAACTGTCATTCAAAAAAAATGGCACAGTCACATGAAGTTTAATCGTGTGAAGTTTAATGGTTTTTAATGTTTTTTTTTTGTTTGCCTTTGTTTGCTTTTGTTTGGTGTATGGGTCATCATCATTCCCCCCGACCCCCCCCAGCTGAAAGAGTGAACTGTGTCTCAGGAAAGTTTATAAGTGAATTCCACTAGGTTATAATTAGCTCAAGGTATCACTTCTTGCAGTAGAGTTTATTCTTTGAATTGCCTGGAATTTAATTTGACGAGCACTGATCTGCAGACACTGTTAAATTCCTTGACACAGCTATTTCAAAGTTATTAGAGGCTCTGCTTCTCTTTCATTGGCATCAATACAGCACCTTCAAAAGCTTTATGATAAGTTCAAAACATTTGACAGTTGTTTATACATTTATATAATTTTGAACTCATGTCAATTTCAAAACAGGATGCAAGGCATGCAAACTTGTTCCTATTCTTGAGGAAAATTCTGTCTAGCTCTCAAATGATAGTGTCCCTTTCTCACAGGATAAGCTCATTAGCAAACTAACTCTACCTGTAGTCTTGCCTTTTGGGCTGTGAGTCATTCCAGCTCTGCTGTGCTGCTCCTTCTCTCCCTTGTGTACAAAATGGGCATGCACTGTTAGTTTTACTGCAAAGTAATTTCTGCTGCCTTGAAAACCTCCTAAATTCAGCTTTAGGAATTTGAAACACAACTCTGAAGCATATTCAGTATCAAGAGTCCGATAGTCTGTCAGCGCTTCCTGGCTGCAATCTGGAATGTGCAGTTTTATTATGGCAAGCATTTCTTCATCATGGATTCTTTATATAATATGTGCACAACCTACAATTAATGGTGTGGAAATGTTTTATTGCAACTTCCTCTTTTAAGTAGATGTGTTTCTAAATTATTTTGTCTAAAGCATCTGTTATACCTCCTATATCTCATTCAGTATTAAATCCCCCTTTCATTTGGACTCCAAACACTGTGAAGTATATAAAAAGAATCTCATCTTACATAGTTCATTCTTACCTTAGTTTGTGACTTTTGATGAGGAATACCTTGCGGTTACCCAGTCACATTAGATGATTTAAACTCCAGTAAGGATAAAATAATGTGCAAATAGAAGAATGTATAGCACCGTAAACTGACAGTACAGTGTATTGAAATTAGATAACAGACTAGCAAAGAATTGAAAGAAAATTGTACTTAAATTACTTATAAACCAGAAAATCCTCTTTGTCCTACAGCTGTGATCTTAACATGGTGTCCGGCAGAGAAGCAGATTGTGCAATTATGTCTTCAGTTTTATCCTAGTAAATGAAACTCCCCTTTGAAATTCCTTCATCAGAGTTTACTTTTCTTGGTTAATATTTTACTTCTTGCAGGCAGTTCTTCCTCTGAAGCTTCAAAATCTTCAGACAGTTTAAATTCTTTCCTATCCAACATGTAATCTATCTACTCCTTCTCTGATTATAACACCAAATTAATGTGGGGTTTTACTTAGAAAAGCAAACATCTCTTTGTTGGGCTGAGCACAATTTCTTACACTTGAAAGGCTTACTGTGAAAGGCTTATTGTGAACTCCTCGTTTCAGCAAAGGATAAACCTATCCTCTCTTTCTGTCAGTTCATTCAAAATTTCAGAGTGAAATATATTTTACCCTGGACTATCTGATATTTTGCATTTTGTTTTACATATTAACAGTTTCTACACACAAATGCTAAATCAGTGAACCTTGTCGCTGGTTCTCAATCTCAGTGGGAATGAACCATTTTGACATTTAAATGAGCTTAGGAATCAATAGCCCTCACCCTCCTTTTCCTAGGTCTTCTGCAATAGTATGAGTAGGTCAAATATACAGCCCGGCTCCTACTAAAGTGCATTAAACTGCAGTGATCATGTATAAATAAATGACAAAATCTTACCCTGGACTGCAAGATGTTTATTTCTTTGTTAAGAATAAAATAATAATTAGAAATTTCACAAAAACATTAAGGCAATTGTTGCACTTTTTTTCTAGTGATCCGATGCACCACTTTTCTTTCCATTTGCTGTTTTATTTTTAGTATTTTGGAAAAATCTTCCATTTTGGGAGAACCAGGAAGATTATCATTTTGCCTGAGCCAGATAGAGTTGGAATGATAAATTAGTTTGGTCACAAATCAGATCTGTTTATTTTTATAAATCCTCTGACTTCTGTTATGAGAAGTTAACAAAAGATGTGCAACTTCTTATTTATTGGATAAGTCTGGTATCTCTATTCCAGATAATAAGATTTCTGTTTTTGTGAATATTGTAGAAAAATGGTATCATTACACAAAGGAACAAAAAAGACAAATTATTATTTCCAAGGGAAACTGGATGAGTGGCGAGAAGTGATTAGTCAGTGACAGATGAGTGAGCAGGTTTTCATTGGAATTCCAGTCTATGAACTAGGGTTTTGTTTTTTTAATAAAAACAAGTTAATAGTTCTAGATATGTACAATGCAAAAGAAACTTCTGTACTCCTGAACTTGGATCTTCCTTCCAGTGCTCTACAAAAACAAGTGTATTGCTCTCTGAGCTGTTTTATTTGTGAACTATGAGCTGGAGCTAATGCCTGAAGAATGAGAGGTGCCTTTGCAGCGAGGAGGAACAAATATTGGTTCACTTTTTCGGAGCTGAGAGAGTTAAGGAAATCTAGCAATAAACTGTGATCCTGCTTTGTTTACTTCACTTCTTTTGGATGGAGTTCAGTTATTCAGAACAATGACAGTTGTGCTATGACACACTTTGTCCAGTACTATACCATTTGCAGTGAATCTGTCTTCATACAGAACTTGTTTTGTTTCCCATGTCTCTAAAGCATTTTTGATCATTTATGTTGCATTAAACCAGGCAATACTAGTAGCTGTACATTGGGAACCAAACCCTAAATTGCACATTTTAGAATGCGATAGAGTAGCTTGCGGATCATGACAGGTAAATTTTGCCTTCACAAGCCTACCCTGGCTTAGATGGTTTTCAGGGATGAAGATTCTTTGAAGACAGACAATACCATAAGTGCATTTTACGGGAAGAATGTGAAAAAATGCTCTGAAAGGGTTTAATTGATATAAAAGATCTCATCTGTAAATCTTAAGTGTTGTACAGAAGATTTTTTGAGGAGCTTGATACTGGAATTAAAAAACAAAAAGTAAAAAAAAAGTAGAAGATTATAGCCATGCGTTAAATATTGGGCTGCATTTTCATGTACAGTATAATGTTATGACTTTATAAATACTCCCTACTTAAATCCTGATTCAAGCCATCTATGAATTTGAAAATTCAAACCCCTGTCCTAAATATCCAGAGTACTACTCAGGATATTCTCTCTCTCTCCTGCTTTTCTCTCTTTATTTCTGGTTACCAGTAGTGTTTGTTTAAAACTTGGCTGTAAACTTTGATGGAAATGAACAACAATCAGGTAGAAAAACCTCTGCTTTCATTTTAATCAATTGGTATTACATTATGTTATCTAATTCTATGTTTTAGTTCATCATTGGTTGATGTTCTTTATGTTTTCTTATATCATGCAGACTTAGTACTTGATAGACATACATTGACTCAGGGGAATTTATGCTCTCTTGATCTCTTCAAAATATTTTGACATATTCAATGATATATGAAATTACCAGATCATTCTTTTTTTAATTTAAAGGATTCGAGTCGGTTTAAACAATAATAATTTTGTACTGCACAAATATTAGCTATATTCTGGAGAAGATCAGAATTATTTTCCAATTAAATCTCTCTTTTCCTCATCTTATTATATAGGGGCTTTTATAAACACTGACAGATTTTTTTTTTTTGTTAGCTTTGTTATTAGGGATTTATTTTTATATTAAGAGCATTAGATTTAGACTTAATTTGGTGGAGTTGTTTAATATTCAAAATCTACCTTAGAAGAAGCGATACGGTGATGATATTGAGTTCTACATAGGAATTAAATTTGATTTCTTTATTTTTCTATCAATCAGCTTAACTTTACTGGCTCCAGTAAAATTATGCTAACCTACACTAGTTGAAGGTGTGGGAAATTATGCAAACCTCCTTTTAGTGGCAATCTCCTTTTTTCATTATTATCCACCCCCAGTGTTTCCTCTTATCTTGTCATATGCCCTATACACTTCCTTCTTCCCATCCCCTTTTCCCTACCCAAATAGAAGTTACCAGCTTCCCTCATATGCTCTTTTTATTCCCCTTACCTCGAACCAAGTATCTTCTTCTGTGTTTCCTATTAATTACTGGTTTTTATGAGGAATCTTTATTACACCACCTCATTTTGCACCTTCAAATACTTTTGTGAACTTTGTTCCCTATTTTGCTCAGTAACTGTGCATTGTTACAGCTGATCTTTTTGTGACCTATTTACTTGTTGTCCTGTTTGACAGCGTTTGCTGGTTGTCTCTTGCTGAATTCACCATGTGTAAAGTCTTGAAACAGAATACTATGTAAAAATTTCTTTGTTTTGAGTTGATAGACCAAGTTAGCATATGAGAGTTTTCAGATGCTAGGCCATATAGACAACCTAAACAGTCTACTAAATTTGGCCAGTATGGTAAATTCATAATTCATGACCAGAGTTAATGATCAGACAAAATCTATTTTATGTAGAAATTACATAGAAAAATGAATGCTGGTGTTCTTTAACTTTTTTTTTCTTTTTTTTCTTTCTTTTTTTTTTTTTTTTTAATTTTCTGTATTTTCTTGAGTTTACAAGTTTCTAAAAAAATAACTGTTAATTATTTCTATAGATGTAACACTCTACTTAACAGGGTTTATTTGCAGGTCAGTAAATTCACTACTTTCCAGTGAGAACTTTAGAAAATGTGCATCTTGTCTAAATTTCCTCCAAACTTGGGATAAGAAGACAAATAGAAAAGATATCTGTGCAAATATCCTCCTAGGCTTTGGAAATGTGTTCATCTTTATTTCTGTTTAGCTCTGCTGGTATTGTTATGAAGATCAGAGAGCATAATTGCATACATTTTTAATTTGATACTTTTCCGTGTCTTGGTAGGTCCAAAAGGCTCTTACGCTGGGACTTGTTGTCTTTTTTCTCCTGTGTGCATGCATATAAAATGTTCATATTTGAGACAGGTTATGCATTCACCCAGTGTTATTTCTTTTCTTCAGCACTGCTGCCTGTGATTTCCTGAATAATTTATTTCTGCTTTATGTTCTCAAGACACTTGATTTCAAAGATTCACAACTCAATCTACTCTGTCAGCATATTTGCATGAAGAAATATTCTATTTTTCAAAAATACTTCAGCAATGGAATCTTTTGTTATATCAAGTTCTCTATAAATTGGTAAGCAATATTGAATTGTAAACATTTTATTTGAAAAAATTAATTGATGAGGTTTTTAACTATTGGAAATTTTAATGTCAGAAAATAAGCTTATGCTTCATGGATGCCTTTAAACTCCTCCTTATAATAAAGTCTCCATACTTACTGCTTTTCACTATATAAACAGAAAATTGAAGTGATGATGAAAATAAATCATATAGTTTGTACAAAGCAAATCAAGACCAACTTTTTTTGTCTCTTCAGAAGTTTGGGGGTTTTTCTTATTAATTACGGTCTCAAAATTATAGATGTTTATGCAGATTTCTAAAGCTTCATCAAAGGTCCTTACAGCATAATGCAATTAAGTTTCAGTTGATTAGGCAATTATAAATAAATGAGATTTTTTTTCCGTATGAACAATGCACACAGATAAACTGGTTTGTGGAAGTAATATGATAAAAGGAATTCTGTGGGAGGGTTGTCACATGTATTATGCAAACTTAGAAAATCCTCGGAATGTGGAACTTTAAACATCCTGTTCACCCTCTGGCATCTATTGATTTTTTGATAGAGAAAACCAGATAAGATGTAAATTATGGCCCATTTTTTTCCTCTTTAAGTCAATTATTCACCATAAGTCATGACTAGAAGATATTTGCATGTTAAATTCAGGCTTAGTTGTGGAAAAAAAATCTGTGTTTTGTACTCAGAAAACATTTTAATTAAACCAACGGCATTTATTAATCTGAAACAAGTAATAAATGTGTTTTGTTTGTTCAAGAGATTGCTGATGGATGACAATATTCTAAATTGGAACAGATATACAGTTTCCTTCAAGTATTTTAAAGCTTTCAATGCTTAATGTAGAACAATGATTTTCTAACTTTAAAGTAGACTCTGCAGAAAATAGTATGCACATTTTTATTCTTCATGCTATGATTTCCACTAGAGACAAATGTGTATGTAGAGCATGCAACCTAAAATAAGTGTCTGAATATGCAGGCCATATGCTCATCCTCCTTAATATATTTTACAAGCCGTGCATTTATTTCGAGACTTTCTAATCATTTGACACCAAATGTTGCACAATGAGCAGGGCATAACTGAGCAGGAAGTCTGAAAAAGAAGGTTTATTAATATCTATATTTGATCGATATTAGAGATAGCATCTAACCACGTTTTAGTAATGAAGCGTCAAATGCTTTTCTGACAGACATACAATTTTTAAAACTACACTGATGAACATCTTATATCCTACTGATAATGCTGCCCTTGTGACTTCAGTAATGCTTTCCCACATCCTGTGAGCAAAATGAATACAATGGGATCATTTAGATGAAGCACATATTTAAAGATTTTGCCAGACTTTGGTCAGAGGCTTTCTCCTTCTAGAATCCAGCCTAACTCAACACAGGACTCATTTGCCTTAATTAAGGGTTAGATCTTCTGTGTGAATGGAAAAACACTTTGATAACTGAACTTGATTTTAATGGTGTCATTAGTATTTCATTCCAAACGAAATAATATTTCTAATGTCACTGATTTCAAATTGTTTTGACATTAACAAGAAATTTATTCTGACCAAAATACGACTTAGCTTTTAATTTAGTTTTTAAGGAAGTGAACATAAGGAAGTCCAACTCCATGTCTGTCTGCCACTGATTTATTTTGAGTACAGTGACCCAGTTACACTATTTGAAAAGTCAAAGATAAGTAAGTCTTACTGAATTCTGTGATAATCCACGGCTATATATATGGCATATGTATACTATATGTTTGTATGTATGTATATATATATATTTGTTCTCCTCCAGGAGTTTGTTGAACCCATTTCTCTTTATCACATCCTTGCCAATTTGCTTAAAGTAGAAGGCAGCATATATAGACTTGATGTAGCATAATATGCAATGATGTATAAATACACCAGAAAGTAATATAAGTTAATTCTTGGTTTCATAGAAAATATCATTTTTTTTCTCCTGTTTAAGAATAGGAAGGAAATGCACTTCCCTGGATTTTTTTTTTTCCTAAATGACCATTATGTTTCCTTTAGCTATTATTAATGGATTAAACTAGGACTTCAAAACTTTTAAATCTGAAAACTGTTTATGAAATTAAATTTTTAATTTAAAAATGTTAGTAAAAAAAATTTGCTCCCAAAGGATTCCAAGAGTGATCCATGCTATTAAATTGTTTTTTCTCTTATGCTAAATTGCAACTATAGCCACATTTTCCTGATGCATATTACTTTTTGATGAACTTGTATTTTTCAATAGAAAAGACATTTATTGGAAAAAAACTCAGAGTGCCTATTCTGTATATATGAGATACAAGCTCTTCTCATACTGACAGAAAATTGAGAGATCATTTCTTAGGGATAGATACACAGGGGAAAATGAAGAATCCAGGCAGGAATGCTGATATTTTGGTTTTGATTATTTCATCAAAAACTTGGAACACAATACTCATTGTTTATGACAAATCACATTCTTTTTCTTACCTCAGGTTATAAAAATTTAATTACCCAAATATTCTTTCATTGATTTAATATGTTTTCCTATTGGCAAAGGGTTCAGCATTATATTTTCCGGCCCATTTCATAGTTCAATTTTGGATGAGACTGGTGGCAGGATTTCATTCTTCTTTTCAGCTGCTGAATTGATCTTGCAATCTTAAATGTTTCTTAATGGTCATTTAAAATGCAATTTGTTTCTTTACAGCTTTTTAAATGCAGTTTGAATAGTATTGTTATTCTTTTATTGTATAAGGATAGGCAACTTATTACAACAAAAGGAACTAGCAATTTATAGCAAGATATGTTCAGGCTTGATCAGTGGTCTCATCTTTTATCTTACTTGCTAAGGGTAGTTATGGAAAATATTTGCATTTAAATATCTATCTGCATCTATCTCTCTCTAAGTGTATATATAATGCCATGAACCCCTCAGAGATGACGCAGCAAAAACAAAAAAACATCAAAAATGGCAAAACGGAAAGTTGTCCTCTTCATTAACTTCGGCAATATGGTGCTAATATCAAATAATTCCTTAAGTTAAACTTTTTTCTGTGCGTATTAATTTATTGCCATTTAAATCCATCTTATGTGACTTTTAAAATCCCCTCTTTAATTGCTTTCACCTGAACACTGCAAAAGCTGTTAGAAGGCTGTAAGGAGGAAGGTGGGAGAAAGTGAGAATAGGGCTATAAGGGTGTTTGGAACCAGTCTAGTCCCTGTTTGAATGCTCTTCATTTGTTAAAAGGCTTTTTTTTTCATAGCGAGTAAGATCAGAATTCACATAGCCATCTTGAGTGAATAAGTCACCAAATATGCCATGTTGATTTTCTTTCATTAGTTTAAAATCAAACAAAATTTTTCAAAACTATTTGAATTTGACATCAGTAAGAAGCCATCTCGATTTTACTTCAACAATGACTGTTCTGGTGAGTACCTCCAACATTGCCACATGTTTATATAGAACTTACAAGCCAGAAAGGGATCTGGCAGCTGGAAAAGTAGAAATTCTGGGGTTGTTGGTTTCTGTATACAGGTAAAGGAAGGCTCCAATTCTAAGTTTCAAGGTGATCAGTAATTCTCATTGGTGAGATTGCACTAGGACGAGCTACCTATGGCCATTTGGAATCCTAGCAGATTTTAAATTTAGCACTTCTAATTTTGCACATGGAGTGTGTCCACTACATGTCCCAGTACCTCACTTATAAGCATTCTGGCATAAATCAGCAGTCATTGCAGACCTAAAACCTTCCCAAAGGAGTAGAAGACATGCTGGAGCTCTCCCTACTATTTGGAGTAGAACCAAAAAGGAGTTCCAGACCGTAGGTTTTCAAATTGAGAACAGTCTGATTACCTCTACATTAAAGGCCAGTGCAGCCCAAATTGACCCAAATTGAGGACAGAGTTTTCATTCGCTACAGCCTTCTAGGGCTCAGGACTGTGTGTCCACACATCTTTACTGGCAATGAAATTCACACAAGTGCCAATCCTGCATGCCTGCCAGGCAGGCAAAGAGAAGAAATTAATGAAGTAATCTGCAGCCACATTACAAGGGCAGTGCTCTGAATTGTGTCTTGGCATGTTACTTCAACCTCTGATCCATTAAATATTCAAACATTTTTTAATACACCAGTGGAGACTTAAGTGTATAACGCATGACAAATCTTCAAAAAAATAAGCCTTTATCACTATTCACTAAATCGCTAATGAATTCTACATATCTTTACCAAGTTTGACCACAGTAGATTTCACCTTTATATTTGTTTACATTTGACTGTGTTTCATATGTTTTTTTCAATGCTGAATCATCTTTACTTAAACCGAGACCAAACAACTGAACAGTGATTTATGCAGGATTTGAAGGAAAAGAAAGGGAAAGGAAAAGGAAGGGAAAGGTCCTCCATGATTAAACTTGCAAAAGCTTGTTAGGTTAGTTTCTTGAGACGATATACTGGCATCATGATGTATGGCAACCCTCCTTCCCCCCAGCTATAATTATAGAAAGTAGACTCCTTTAATGGGTGCCATAAATTTTAGATCGAAAAGCCTTTCCAAATTTTCCTCTTTCAGCAGCAGTAGGGCATCCAAAACCCCATCAATTTTTATCTATATTAATATTTTTAGCAGGCATGTCCAGGGCAGAAACCTCTGAAAAACCAGATCCAGGGGTAATGAAAATCAATACAGGCCTGTTGGTATGATAATATTAGCACGATAAGATTGTAAGTCTTACATGGAGGCAATAATTAGAGCTTTGCACACTTCTAAATTTTTTCTGAATTGAGAAATACCTTTCTGGATGCATTCAGGTAAATCCATTTACAGATAGAAATGAATTTAGCTTTATTTCAGTAAAGATGATTAATTCCTTTTTCGGGGGGCTTGCCTTATTGAAGAGTGATAGATAACACTCTTCATATTCTTATCTCAACTAATAGGACTGCCTGTGGTTTATTCACTGGTTAAAGAGGAAGGAGAATTTCTGTGACAAGATTCTTTAGTAGCACCTCCAATAAAAAACCAAAAAATTTTGCCCAGCTTCATAGACTAGCCTGCAGGAACTGTAGGAAAATTACCAGTGTGTCTTGAAGATCTCAAAATGCTATTTCTCCACTGCTAATCTTTCTTAAAGCAATGTCTTCAAATATTTGGTTGTATTTGAAGAGTTTAAAAAATCTGTTTTTTTTTTCTCCCTTCAATAATAGCATCATAGTATTCAAAATTATGCTCACTTCAGTTTTAGAAATCATCAAATCTACTGCAATGATAACTCTGTTATCAGTAAAGAAAATCTTACAAAGTACTACCACATTTGTATCACAGTAGGTTTAATTCATAGGTGATGGAAATGTTTAGCTATTGTTAGAAAACGGTACAGATAGATACATGGAACAAGTATCTAAAATATATTTCAACAGCATTCAACTAGTGCAGTTACCTTGACAGTTCTTCTTGCGTAAACACGAGTTATGCTATTGAGTCTTTTTCCCAAATTATCATTTGTGCGGTAGGAGTTTGAATCAACTTTGTGTCTTCTATCACTTTCTGATTTTACTTGGACTGAATATACCTTGAAAGAATGGTGATATGGGTGCAGTTTCATTACATCTTTATCAGAATTTCACCCCATCAAAACAACCTCAAGTAAACCTATATATGTTCTATTAGTCTCTTGAGAGGTTCCTTGATGCGAGTTTAATCTTAACTTGCATATGTTAGAAATAAAACTGGATCTTACTCGCATATCTTCAGTATTTTCTGGGAAAAAAAAAAAAAAAAGTGTAAAATAAGAAGGCTAGTTGCACACTTGTACTGCAGCTGCCAAAATACTGTGTTGGGAGGGTAAATGGCCCCTAACAGAGCTGTGACTTGTCATAACCATGTTGGTGCTACTACTTGCTATTTGAAAATTACCTCAGTTATGTCTGTGATTAAATAATTTCTGCAGCTGTATTGTAGATACTCTTGGTCCTAGATTTTTCCCACAACACTTGTTGCTGCTTTATATGAGACTGGGAAGGGCATGGACATTGTTTCATAGTATTTCACCTGGAGTATTTGTTTGTCATTGTCTTGAAAAGTTATAGAGTTAGGGTTTCCCTTTAGATGTTGGCTTATGATACAGTTGGTCTAAATTGATTTTGGTTGACTAGTAGTGTTAGAAGAAAAGACAATTTATCATGGAGGATGCTATCTTGCTCTAAGAATGTCAAATATCTGCTTTTCTTGGCAGAAATTATATGAGAGTAAAATTGAGAGATTTTTCTTTAGAGTGAATAATAGAATAATTGCTGGATAAATACTGCTTAGTTTGATATAGGTTTTTGTTTTGAGAATTTGAGAATATCTAACCTATCTATGGTTTAGATAGAGTAATTGGAGTAGCTCTTAAAAGTTATGACAACCTTCTTCTACCTATTAATAAACCATAAGCATTTCTTATCAATATTTAATAGTACTTAAAATACACAGCCTCAGATTAAAAAATAAAAAATCCAAGAATTATGGCAATGAATTTGCTTAAATGAGGCCTGTAATTTCCATTTTACTTCTATAATCTTTCCTTATGTTATGATGAAGATCCTGAACACTGCAAATCATTACAGTTCTGTCTTCATGCATGTCAGGAAATAACTTGAAGTTACTGTGAAATGTTTAAGTACTTTAAAATCTCTTGCTTGTATTGCTCTGGAAATCTGTTTTTGATGCTATTTTTTTGAATAGGAAGAGAGTTGAGACAGAAATGCTTCATACTATTTTGACTTCACAAGATTTAATTTTTTAAAGGATTTAAATCAAAGGATTTAAATATTTACATTGGATAAGTAACTATGCTAACAAAATACTCTCATATAAATAGATTTGCTTATATTAAGGCATCTTCTATTTCCAGTTGTAGGCAATAACAAAATGATCTTTGATCACTACTGCAGCACATTCAACAGCAGGATTGTAATATGTTTACTTATTTAAAGTCTAATAATGGTAATTTCAGTCACAAAATGATGTGGTTTTTAAATGCTTAAATTTTTAATGAAACAAAGTCTCTGGTAAAATACTATGTCTGTTTTTTAACAGTGTCTACACCAGAAAAATGCCTACATTATTACTGGTAAAATGTGAATAAAAGTATATGTGAAAATAGTCTTCTCTTTGAAGACAGGAAAAATGAGAAAATGTGATACACCATAGGCTTGAGAAGAAGGGTCTGTAAAATTGGATCTCATAAATTAGCATGTTCTAGATCATCCTTCAGTTTCTGAAAATTATTTGATTAGGATGACTTTGTGTAAGGAATACGTGCTCATAAATGAGGAAATGAAATAAAAATGCAGAGAATCTGCTCAAAGAACAGGGTCTTGATCACCAAAATCATTGCTTTATGCAAATGCCTCTGCATTTGTTTATTTTTATGAGAAAGAAATATGAATTAGAATATCTACTACTGGATAAAAGAGACAAAAGGAAAGGACTGGAACTTTAATTAAATACCACTTAATCGGTGATAGGGAATCTCTCTAAGATTTATCATTTCTCTCCAGCAGATCTCAGTTTTCCTCAAGAAAACTGTCTTCCTGATCAGCATAAGCTAAAACAGTGTACAGGTGTTACTTTGCCCAGGAAGTACAGTATTTTTGGTCTTTCTATCCTTGCATTATGCCTCCTGGGATGGAGGTGATCCTAGAGACCTGAGAGCTCTTCCCTAGATGAGCAGCTGGTGCTGGGCTTGCCTGCAAGGGCAGCGAGTCCCTTGTCACTGGTGCAAAGAGGAGGTGAAGGCTGCATGCTGTGGTTCAGAGAGCTGCTGAGGTGGGGACCTGGAATACATCTTAGAAGCAGTGCAGCACAGGACTCCCACATAGTTGCTGGTTTTGTGTTAGAGGTTGAACTGCCAGTTTTATTTGTATAAAATTTCTCTTCCAGCCACTCTGGGAGTGTGCTATGCAGTAAAGCTGAGGTAGATCCTGCTCAAGGCTCTGGTCAGCTCTGCGTGGTGTCCCCGCATCATTTAAGTTTGGCCTTCTGCTGGACCGTCCTATGTTTATAACTGTCTGCTAGGGCTGGAGCCCCCCTGGTATGTCCTGAGCCCTTGGACCAGCAAGGAGCTGCTCTGTGAAGGGCAGGAAGTGCCTTCTGGTGGGGTCAAAATGTCAACCTGGCTCCTGTTCCCCATTATGGTGTGCTACAACCGGCTGCAGCTCCTCTTGGGTAGGAAGCAGGACCTGGGAAAGAAAACCCACCACCGGCATGGGTATGCCTCTGTCCTTCATCTCTGCTGCATCATCTTCCTAGCACAAGAGTCTTCCTTGAAGGACTGGGAGAGGAAGGTCCTCCCTCCTTGCATTTTGAGCCTGACTGCAAGCAGAATCCCATTGGCTTCAATAATTTTGGTGGAACAGAGATCAGAATTTAACCCAGGGCTCAATTTACAGATAAATTAAAGGGAGATCTTAGATTTTGTGTAAACTTCTCACAGTTTTTCAAGAGAGCTGGTGAAGCTTAGTATGTATTCTTGCCTTCAGGCTGAAGAGTTAATTGAAGATGCATAGATGGTTGCTCACAGTCCCAACAGGAAGTCCCACAGTTATCTTGTAATCATCCCAGCCAGTCTCTTCCAGAGGGTGGCTCAAAGCAGGATTTTAACTTAAATGTACCAGGAACCTGTCTTTCACTCCTGACTGATTAGTCATGCAATACTGCTGTTGTAGACTGTGCTCGCAGTATAGCAGAAAGATTAAGCCAGGTAAAGCTCCATTCTTCCTTCCAGAGAAAGAATTAGTTTCTTCAGGGAGAAAAAAGACTAATAGCCAAAATATAGTAATTCAGCAATGTAATAAAAAAACCCAAACAGTTAAGGCTGTGGTGAAAATTTTTAAATTTGTTTTTATTTACTCATTCATTTTCAGGTCCTTGTCACTGTTTAATGTAAAATTATTTCATGTATTTCTGGTAGGGAGATTGTCCACAAAGAAAATTCTCTAAGACTGGGAGATTGATCCACTGTTGGAAATTAGAGGAACCTGACTCCAGAAGCTCTGTTCTCATTGGATGCATTTATTATTAACTTCTGGTTTACACTTATTTTTGGTGGATATAAAGTATTATCTCATCTCTGAAAATCCTGTGTTAAATGAGACTTCCTAGTGTAATCAGAGGAGAAGAAATACCATTTCTTCCTGTCTAATGGTAAAATTAAAAATTAATTATTAAAATAATTTATTTCAAAGAGAATAATATCTTCAATTGAAAGTTGGAGGAGAGAAGAAAAACTTAAGATGCTTAAAAAACTGGAGGAATAATAATTTCACAATTTCATCTGAATTGTCACAATAATTACTAAACTTTTTGGAAAGAGGATTAATTTATTTTTTCATATTATGACATTCTGGTAGTAATCACATGTATGGTTTAGAGCTAATCTATTTTTTTAAAATTTTGGTTGGAATTATATAGAGCTGGTTAAAACACTTTCCTGTTTCCAGTTTATATTATTTCAAAGTTACACATGGAATTTATAATAAGATATTGGTAAGTGGGATAGTATAACAAAATATTAAAAAAATATGAAGCCCCCCAGAATCATAGTTTTTGAAATGGAATATTGAAATTAGTGTCAGAAGCCATGTTTTGTTTTAAAAGTTTTCTCAATATAATTTTAAACAAAATTGAAAGCATAATGAAAATCTGGGATCAAAATAAAAAATATTTTAATGAAAATATTTGAACAATTTTTATTCCTCTGTGAAAAAATAATTGCTTGAAGACACTTGAGGAAATGAAGTGTAATTTTTGTCCACTGGAGACATGCTTTATTTACTACTATATAAAAGCACCTTTTATGTAAATTTAATATGTTGCTGTTGCAATTTTCTTCTTCACATTCTCTGGTCTTCCAGCCAAGAAGAATCAAGCATAGCTTCTTTTGAAACCACTTAATGACTTACTGTAATCTGAATGCCAAATAAAAAGACAGAAAGACCTTCCCACAATAGAATATCATGCCAAAGAAGTACAAAGAGTAGACACTGAGCCTCACTGGCAATAATCCCCATAATCTGTTGACTCATCTCTGTTTAACAAAAAGACTGACTTTGACTCTCATTTATTCAAGGGTTTATTTGATTTGGCTCGTCTACTTGTGTCATGGCAGGTCCAATTACAAGATTGTTTAGTTCTCTACAGATTACTTTGTGCTCTAGATGACAGTAGACTGGTAAGGAAGGGCAGCACCAAGGAATAAGGTGTAAAAGATAGACTAAGGAAAAAAACAAAAGAACAAAGAAACTGATAGTTTCACAAGTAGCCCAAAGTGCTTATTGTTCCACTTCTATAAAGCTAAAAATGTTTAAGGCTGGCTGAGATATTTGTGATTTGGACAAAGAAGTGTGTAAGAGAGGAATCCAAAGAACCGCCTTGAACATTCTACTGGGTTTGCTTCACAGGCAGTGGCTCACTCAGGAGAGAACCATCTGCTCTGGCTCTCACCACTTCAGTGATTTTTTATTTTTATTTTTTTACCACCTCACTGGGCTTATGCCACTCATGCAGGGACAACAGAAAGCTCTGAAAAGATTTAACAGTTTTCTGATGGCTCCTGCAAAGAAGTCCCAGCACAAATCTGCACGAAAAATGAATTTTTAGATTGTGCGGTATTTTTTGAAAAGTTTTTATTTTTCTGTTACATTTGCATCTTCCTCTATATTCTGACACCGAAACACAATAAGAGACAACAGACAAAATGAAGGAAATACTAGACCAGGCTTTTAAGGAAAATGCTTGCAAGGCATTGGGTGAGTTTTGGGGCATTTTTCACTAGCCTGTGTGCCCCAAGATATGGCTTCAGAAATAGTTTTGAAGGAAGCTGTTTCAGTAGAAAGTTTGGCAAACAAACCCCTCCTTCCCTCAACCTTCAAGTTCCTGTCAGGGGCTGCTTTGCCTTCCCAAGGCTCCCACTGCTGCCCACTGCCACATGCTCAGCTGGGCCAGAGCCCTGGTGATTGGCTGCAGAAAGTTTATTAGGTAGGAAATGAAGCAGTTTGGACCATGAAATATTTGTTTTGAGAGAAATTGAATGAAAAACACAGCAAATCGCATCTTTTACATTAGCATAAGACGAGAGGGAGCAGATTTTGTCCCAGTTTTTGAGCATATTTTTATGTTAACTTATAACAATGTAAACATATGAGATATATACATATTATTGAGATGTAAAGAGTGTAAATGAAATGCAATGTGAAACTTTATTCTTTTGAAAAGTGGTATTTACATTTTAAAGTGCTAGGGAACTTTGCTGGCTGAAGCCTTCAGGTTCTCTGTACCCATGACCCTAACCCACAAGTACAGAGACTAGTTTAATTTAATTTTGTAGAATTCTGGTATGATTTGGCTTCCTAATGACCCATTTTCCAGGTCATTTGTGCAACAGTGAGCAAGGGAAATTTAAAGACAAAATTGTCATGGCCCTTAAAAAAGTAGAGTGCAGAACAGTGGAATAAGTTAGGGTGGAAGTGTGTACTATAGGCTTCTGGTAGAGCACAATACTGTTGGTCATATGTATATATGTGTGCCATTATTTATGCTTCAATACTAAAATCTCTTAGGAGATATTTAGTTCATATTAGAATAACCAGGAAAATATGTCAGAATATGTCTTCCAAGTTATACCACAAAATCTCAAGTTGTGACAAATGATCCTTTCTAGAAGTAATGTTTTTCATTTTACTAACAGAAAGCATGCTTGTAAGACAGAAATCATCCAAAGAAAATAATTAAAATATATGAAGAACTGGTTACACTTCATTACATATGATTTTGGGATGTTGCAGAGTCAGTAGTCAGCACATTAAGCATTATGATTTTCAAATGTGTATGTAGTACTGAGTACAAACTGTGGAGGGGGCAGCCCAAGTGTAAAATAATGATATCCAGGCAGATCCTGCAAATGCTAAGAGTTGTTTTTCCCCCTAGAAAGGAGGCTTAGTCAATATTTAAAATAAGCAATCCACATTTTACTTAAGACAAAAAGAGCTAAAGGCATCTGTTTTTCTTTTTCACTTAGATTTGCTTTGGCAGTCAAATTTAAGCATAAATGGAAGCATAAACATGCTCTCTTTCAAAGCTGCTTTTACCACCAAGGCACTTGACATGCAAATCCGGAACATAAATTTAGCCTAAAAATGGCATTGCAGAAAGATTACTGTTACATCTCCCTCTGTAGCCAGAAAAAAATGTGGAAAAGATAACTTGGTTCAGAATGAACTATAAATCAAGTAGAAACTGGCACAAATTATTGTAGTCTGATCAAAAACATCTTGCACTTTAAACTGGAGCATAAGATTGTTAACTAATGCAGGCATAATATTTATTATTTTGAGGATATTGAACATAGAGGATAGGTAAATTTAATGACTCACGGAATTTCCAGTGTAAAAATGCAAGCATGGATCTTCAGGAGTTTGGAAATGTGCTTTGCCAAATTTATCTCTCTTTTCACTTGTGACTTAAGCTCTTTTTTAAAAAACTCTATTAATTCAGAATCTTCCCTTGCTCCTGGGAGGCTGCCATTTTACACCACATAACTTGAACCGATATGAGTATCTGCAGAAGCTATAAAGGCAGACCCTGTGCATGCTTCATGTGATGTGCAGTCCACCTCTGTCACTAGAATGTAGTTTGCAGTGACTTCTGCAGGATTTCTGCATGCTGCGCCATCAAGAGAGTCAGACTCTTATACTGCGTGTGTGTTCTCTCTTGCATGGCAGTAAGTTCCTAGGTATGGGCTGGTGTAAAGCAGGTGAGTAGTAGATCATTAGTTTAAAAATATATAATATGCTCTTACCAATTCCCTGCTAATTCTTTAATTCTCTCCAAGTGAGTTCTAATTCTCCAGAAGCAGCAGCCTGGGAAGTTGAAGTTATTCTTCCAACTCAGTGGAATGAGTTAGGTTCTTCACAGCATGAGCTTATGTAAAAGAAGAAAAAAATTTGCTAAGCACTTTAATTGATTCCATGTCTTGTTTATTTTTCTCTTGCTTTGGAATTAAAATGCATTTAAACTCCCCAAATTATTTGGAAACTTCTGTGCATTGTAAACATGCATTTTTCTAAACTTTCCACTAGTGACTATCTTCTGATCAAGAAAAAGCACAGTAGATAATATTTAAATAATTGCTTAGTACTAAATAATTGACGGAATTACTGATTTGGGACTAGATCTCTGTATTAACTATCTACATAATGGATACTAGGTTCTAGTGATACTCCATAAACTATTGCTGTTTGAAATAGGGCCACAACAAATTGGTCTAAAGCATTCAGAGGTTATGAACTGACCTATAGCAGCGTTAACGGAAAGTCAGTCACTCCTGTTTCTTCATAGAACTTCTCTTTATTCTCTACTTTCAGCTGTTTCTAGGGTGTGCTTTAGCTTTGGTTGTGTTCTTTGGACTTGAAGAGCCACTTCCTGCATTGGATCACAAGGAATTAATCCACAACCCAGTATAAGAATGTATACTAGTAGTTGTATTTTCTTTCTGTATTTAATTGAAAGTATTTTTTGTGTTCCTTCACCGTTAGTGAATTTTAGTTTTTTTCTGTACACTTTCATATGTAAAAAAGTGTACAAGTGCAGATATAGCTGTCTGGAGTAACAGCTGTGAGAGGTAGAAACTCAAACATGAAATAACAGTGATGGCTTTTTCTGAAAGTATTGTCTGGTCTTCAATATAACAGAACACTTTAAAACTTGTATCATTAGTTAATGTTAGAAGTGTTTTTATTCAGAACAGAACATTGAAAGTAGGTTAAATTAACAGTTGTATCACTCAAATTTTTCTGTTCAAAGGCTCAGTGAGTTCTGTGTTCTCTAAGTTAAGGAATAAATTGTCTCCCCGTCTCAACTTGTAGTTCACATCATTTGATGGGGTTGCATCTCAAATCTGGAAGCCACAACTTCGTAGCAGTCATCTGTCAGTCTATCTTGGAATACTTAGGGAAAGAACAATACATTACTCTTTGGTAAATTGCCTGTGTCCTTGGATAGTGTGGTCATTTTTGGTTTGGTTTATTTTGCTTTGTTTTGTTTTGTTTTCCCTGAGGGAGTCAGAGTGTTTAGAAGTCATTTTGATTATCCCTTCTACTATTTGGAAGCTGCTAGACAACAAAAGAATTTCAGCTCAACTTTTAGCTTATCCCTAGTGTCTTTTGAAAGACTCAAGTGTAAAGAAAATAAAAAAAGACTTTGCACATTTCGCATCCATTTTTTTATATTACATATTCACCTTTTTTATTCTCTGAGAAATTCCCTAATGTCTTGGATTAACATAAGAATAGGTTTTCAGAACTCACAATGAAGATAATGTAGTTCATATGGTCACTTCATTATTCATTGTTTTCTAATATCTCATCAAATAAGATTTGGGCCTTTTCCCAGTTCTCCTTGTTGCTGTCTATCTAGAACACATTTTCCCTCATAGGACAGTCAACTTTGCATGGTGCTTGTCTGCTATTGTCTTCACTTCAATTTACAGTTGACTGCAAAGATTGTTTTTTATATACTTGTATGAAGGACACCATATAAACATAAATTGTGTTGAATTACATAATAAAAAGCCTATTAGTGTGAATAACCTCTTTCAAGGTTGCCATAATGTGTCCTTTTGAAGAAGATGATAGTTCAGTACCATGTTAACTGTGACCATTTAAAATGTAATATACCTGAATTGGTTTCTTTTTGAGTGTGTAATGGGGTATTCTGAACTTTTTATCAAGGTCATTTTTGCACAATACCAATAACTAACATCAAAGCTGTGAGACAGCCTAATAAATTATCATTTATGTTGGCTTTAACCTAACTGGTTGGCTAATTTTCTTTGAGAATATTCCTACAGCTGTTAAACTTCATTACTTATGAAAATACTGAAGATCATTCCACTGTCTTTTGGAATGCTGTTTGTTATTCTATCATTACCTGTCACTCTATTGCTCTGAATCCCAAAGTAGTGGAGATGAAAACCCATCTGAAAACCCATCTGAAATACCACTTCTGCTCCTGTGACACTCCTGCCTGGTATATAGAGACTGAGCTACCTAAGGCTGGGTCAGTGACAGTGATATCATTTTTGCTTCTTTCTGAAGCAGAGAAAACAATGCCCTTCCCCTTGAAAAGCAAGCCACTGGGACTGCCTGCAGCAGCAGCAAATGGAATTAAGCTAAATAGTTACAAGGGTGAAGTCTGGTTTCCTAAGGAAGCAAAGCACATACAGATATTTGGCTATCCAGTTGGAAGTTTTTAGGCAAACTGTGGAAACCCAAATTCAGTTGCAGTCTTTCTTCACAGAGCAACTTATTTACCGTGAGTGAGTATGTAATAAGTACATCAAAAACAGGCCTGCAGCCTACTTTAGGTGTTCTACTCCTACACATAATCAGATTCACATGGAGCAATGAAATTATATGTTCTAAAAAAGGTTAGTATAATAAGAAAAATAATAGAGCAATCTTCTTGTAAACCCCAAGTCAAGAATAGGTACCTTTAATGATGTTCTGCACTTTGCTTTTCATCTGAGACGTTATAAGCACTCGGTGTAATTTAATCTCACTCTATTCTATAAGTGAGAAAACAGACTTGAGACTACCTTGACATAGTCAAATAACAGCTTCTTGCTTTGCTGGTTTCTGTTTGAAATGAAAAGCACATTGTCTCCCTCATATAATTTGTAACTCTCCTTTATTTTGTATATATTCCTCACAGAGCAATCAAGTCCCTCTCTTCAAGACGTCTATTTGTAGTTCTATAACTCTTTAGGGGTGTTTGGAGCTGCAAACATGCTCTGGTATGGTGCTTATCCCTTCATGTCCTCAGGCTTTCAGTGTAAAGAGATGAGTCTGCAGAATGGAGATTAACGTTATTTTCGCATTGTGTACTGTGAGGATTGGCCTCCAGGAAAGGGTCTTCCTAGGCTCACTTTCTTCTGTGCATATAGATATTTGCATAGATTCCTAGAATTTTAGAACAGAAAAATTTGCATGAAATTCAATCAATCTTCAACCTTCTCTTCTTGAAATCTTAATTTACATAACTTCCAGCTTTGTAGCATGACAAAACTGTGCTCCAAATAATTTATTCCAGCTGCCTAGGAAATCATCAATTTTTTTTCTGTATTTTAAATACCAAAGCTTGTTTTACTGTAGTTTAAATAATTCTGAAAGCATTTTTTACAGATTTTCATGTATCTACAGGTGAAATACGTCTTTAGAACAATTTCTTAAATACATAGTTGCAAATAGAAAAATAGGTAAAAGCCACAATTTTTGTAAATTGTTTTAAATCCAGGAGAACCAAATAGAAGAAATGTTGTTCTTCTGAAGATGTAATTCTGAACATTCTTGAAAAGTGGAAACAAGTTTGGCTGAATGGCAGCAATGTGAGGAGGAACCTTTTTTAAAGCAGGTAGAAGACTTGGTGGATGGTCTAGGATGATCCCTACACCTTCAAAGTGATGCAAACTGTTATGATTGATATAAATGAAATGGCATCAACACTTCCTCTCAAGCAGTGGATTACTGAAAGTAGCTGTGATTTGTGGCTTTCCCCATACTTTTCCAACTGAAAGTGTATTGTATTCTGTGTCTAAAATCTCAGTCTGAATGGATTCCAGCAAAGGCACCTCCTGCAGACTTTGGCTAACAACTCAATGTTTGACACCAATGCCACCATATGAATTCCTGGAAGGTCTTGAAATATCCATCCTGTCTGGAATGTGAGCATATCATTGTCTTCAGACTAGCAAGCCAGCTTCCTTAAGCATCATAATCATTCGTTGACCATGACCATGAGGATTTTCCCATCATTTTTTTATGCAGTATTTTGTTATAATATTGTTGAAGAGTCTAAAACTTCCAAAATGACTGAAGTAGGAAATCTGAGCATAAATCATCTAATTTGGATTTCCTTTTTGTCACTGCAGTTGGTTCCTTCTGAATCTGTGGTGCTTTGAAGAAACATCTTGCATCACATTATAGGTTTTGCTGCCAAGTTGTCTATTTGACAAGGTGAAAAAAAGCTGTTGCAGCCCTTTGAGAAACCTGCATCCTGTTTTGTAAGCAGCACCAACCCTCTGTTGCAATTGCTTTCATTCCTGCTGTTATCTTCTGGGCAGCACTTGGACTGAATGTGATCAATCAGTTCAGTAACCAAGTCTTTTCTGAGGAAACTTGGTGCAGAATATTTCCAGCTTCATGATCACCACGCTAGTCATCAGGAAAAGAAGAAAGCCAAACTAATAACTCAGGAGAGCAGAAGGACCTTTGGGGACTCTTTCCTGGCACCTGCTTATCTCACTTTGGATTTTCCTGAGAAACGTAAAAGCTGGGAATAGGTTGTGCTCATGCTGAGTGATCAGAACTCCTGCTGCCCCTACATGCTGTCATGAGACAATCATTTTGCATTTTTAAAACCACCCATAACTCAAATATATTTTTAGAAATAGTATGCCCAGTCTTTCCTCTTTTTTTGATTATAATTTTATTTTATTTTTAGCTTTTCATCTCTGGACAGAGTAAGCATTTCACAGATTTTATTTCCATTGGAAGTTTTTATGCAGATAAGCTATTGTTTTAGGTTTTAGAAGGAAAACAGTTTCGTCAATTTATTAACATTCCTATTCCCAATAGAAAAGATCTGTGTTTTTTTGTAGTAAATTTATGAATCAATGTGGACAAACTGATATGTACCTTGCTGCTTCTAAAGATGGTGAAGGTTGATTAGAATCAAATTTATGCCCAGGAATTGGTGGCTCTGCCGATTTCTGCACTTGTTTGCCAGTTACTGTGAAACAGCAGCAAAAAGGACAGGGAGCTGCCACTGCACCTGCTGTGCAGCACACACTGCACTTTCTGAGATGGAAAGACTTCCTGGTGGTTCATTCACAGAATTCTGAGAACATGGCTGAGAATGTGACATTGTTTAAATGTTGGAAGCTCGTCTTGTCTTTTACAAAGCAATTGCTTTTACATAGCAGTTTTTTTCACCTGGCTCTTTAGAGTCATACCTCACTGACACTTAGAAGATTAGGACTGATATCTAATTATGAACACACAATATTGTTATATTCATTTAGTGAAACTGGAAATGTACAAGATATTTTTGATTATGAGTTCAGGAAAAATGAAGTTTCCTTGCACTGAATGTCTATACACAAATTGAATTAAGAGATCTATTATCACCTCTGTTATATCTTACCTAGGATTGATTGCCTCTTAATAAGTTCTACTGAATATATTAATAGAATATCTTATTGAGATTTGAGAACGATTACACTTTGTTCTATAGAAATAAAAGACTGGTAAGTTAACAATGACTAAAAGATCCATTCAAAATGATTTGTCAGCATTAAGATAAGAAAATATCATTTTATCTTAGGCTGCCTTATGCATAACACAGGATATAAACATTTTGTCTGATAATTGCTGCATTAAATCTGGAAAAAAGAAGCAATTCTTTACATAAACACCTCATTATTTTCTTGAAAAAAGTTGTGGAAAGGGATGAGTTCTGTTATCCTTGCTCTTGTTCTGAATTCCTCTCAACTGGCTGCTCATTCCACACCTCTTACTACTGAAAAAATTCCCTGTGATAATCAATTCTTTTTTCCATGTGGAATGATATGCAAGGCTTCTACCTAAATATCCTGCTAATACTGGTGTTTCACCTTAGTAGATTACTGTTTTAGTGAGTATGCTTCTGTTATTAAAAATGCATTTAATGAATGAAAAATATTCAGACAATGACATCCAAAGAGAAGGATTGTTCAGGGAGGTTTTATGTGTTTTCTCACTTAAACATGTGAAGTTTAATACATAAGATGCTTTTTACATATATCATGATTTTACTTCCTTTTGAAGTGATAGATTTGTCCAGGAATAGATCACAAAAGGGCTATCAAAAGAGCTATTTCTACATTCACTTTGGCCCTGCTGAGATTTTACATAGTTCTGTATTTTGTGGATTTTTCTTTTTTTATCTTTTATTTTGTGTGATCCTTTTATGTGTTTGACTTCAAATGCAATAGCAGTACCATGTCCTGGAGCATTGTTAATCTGCATGTTCATTCATGCAATGATTGTCAAAGCCCTTACAATTTCTCATTTGCTCCTACACTTTTCCCAGACATACTCCCTACTGTCTTTGCAAAGCTCTGGTATTGAGCATTCTAGGAAGAGTTGTCTTTCCTTGTCCTTTTACCCTATATGTGGGACAACATGCATCACCTAAGAGGTACATTGATAAATACAGTATCAACATTTTTAATGTTTTAGAGCTCTTCAGGTGAAACTTGCTGTGGGTATTCCATAAACATGGTTGCAAATGCTCTGTAGCAGCCCCACTGGGATAATTGCTTCCCTTTTCCCTCCCTGAATTTAAAGAGTGAAGAAAATTTCACTGAGCTAAATATTTGTGATACTGATTGCTTTCATTGTGATCTCTTCTGAAAGTTTCAAGTCTGCAATTGGTTTTATAGAACTAGGGAAGGCAACTCCACTGAGAACCGTGTAGCACATGCACGGTGCCAGAAACTTGACAGATGATGACACTTGACATTAATATTTGTCAGGTGACATGAAGAAGTACTGGAGAAACCATAAATATGGGAAAAGTATATGAGACCATCATGTATCCCAAATTTTTTTAAAACAAATCAACTTTAAAATGAAATATGGAAATTATTTGAAATAGCATCTGCTAGTAAAACTGGTTATGAGAGATGAGTGAGTTCTGCTTGATGTAGTGTATGCATGAGACACATGCTTACAGAAAGGTCTCTCAGTTATGAGATTAAAAATTTACTAAAATTAATTTTCTGTCTGCATCAGTCTTTTATCAGCAACCAAATTAATTTAGAATTTTGTCACTTCCTAACACAGCAAATAAGTTATAGTATTGGAAATGCTTACAAAGTGCAGGAATTACAGTCCATTGAAAGTGAAAGTGAATTGAATTTCTAAGTCAGTTTGGCCCTTTAATCCAATTTATTGTGATCCCTTTTAAATGCTAATGGTGAGTCTCATCAAAACTTAAGAGAAGCAAAATAAAGCTTTTATTTCACTAATTTTCTGGACCTTTTATTGTGGTTGTGTCTTTTATTGTCTTTTGCAAGGCTGGCAGGTAACCAAAGACCTAATGTGCTTGTATATTTATATGTGTTGTCTGATATCCAGGATGACAACTGAATGGGAGAAAAAAATCCAGAATGGGATAAGCAATATTTCTGACACCCACACCTGTTCTGAAAGGCAATTTATAGGCACTTTTCCTGCTTAGTGATGAAAAAGGATTTGTCAGACAACATCACTTCCTACCAGCATCATTCTACTGAAACAAGAAGGTGAAAAGTCACCCTAACACTGTTTATCAGGTTTGCTTGAATACTTAGATGCAGTCACAACAGGAAGTTTGGAAATGCTTTCTTTCATAAATTGCCTAAGACAGTGCAGATTTCATTAACCAACCTGAATCAGAATCAACTTTATCTATTTGTTTGGGTTAGACACTTGATGCTTTTTTTCTACAACATCTAAAAATAAACTAGGATTAATTCTTGAATTTTATCTCATATTCAAGAAGTTTGTATGCTCTGTTAATCATCCTTGTTTTACATTGAATTAAAAAGAAACAGAGGTATTAAAGCCAGATTTTCAATAACACAGACTTAATTCTGAGCAACCCTTCTATTTTATTAGTATGATGACATTATTCACTCCTAGTTTGTTTTTTTTTATTTTATTTGGTTTTAATTATTTCAGTGTATTATAGTGAGCCTTAGGAAGCAACAGAGAAGACACTGAGAGGGGCCAAAGTGGATAATATCAGTTTTATGGTAAGAGAAGGTGTTTGCTTTTTGACTTCTTTACTTAGAGCCCAACAGAGCTTTTTCCTGACTAAATCAGGGATTAGAAATAAATAATAAATACTAAGATGTTTATACAAGAAGAATTTAGGGAAAAGATGTGATTAGACAGTTGAGAGAGTAGCAGAAACTCTACAGGTAGCAGAGGTTATGACATGTCAATAGAGAATTTACATAGGTCAGAATCCCCATTTCCAGACTGTTAAAAACGGTTTATTCACTTATTTATTTATTTATTTATTTATTTATTTATTTATTTGTATGTTTCTTTTTCTTGCAAGCACTTTTAATAACTAATATTTGACCTAGAAACTAAAAAGCTGTTTGGTCCCTGGGGTGCTATTGGCATTTTCTCCAAATATTAGAATTACATTCCAGTCTACCAAAGAAGTTTTGTTTGATAAGTGAAAGAACTACAAAGGGAATTGCGTCCAAGAAGGAGAGATTCCCGTGTCTGCATCCTAATATACACAGAAGCGTGCAGCAGCAATTCAGACAGGGGATCAAGTTCAAGTAAGGAAGACAATCATAGCTAAGACAGCCAGAAATGCCGGACGTGTGACTGTCAGAAGAACTTCATCTGGAAAACCTTGCACAGAATTAAGCTGTTTAGTTCTGTCCCTGAGAGCACTTACTGTTTTATTTTAATTCATCTACATTACACTGGTTATTCCATTTAAATCCAAAGTAGTTCACTACAGTGTTTAATATGATTGCACTTATACAGTAGCAGAACTGATATTCAATGGAATGGATGCTTTTAAAAAAAATACTTTTTATTTCTTTACTATAATGATAAGAGAGGATGTCGCTAGCTTCTACCATAAGATATCATCAATAAAGTCACTTTTATTTTGTCTTTCTGCTACTGGAGTTGAAACTCTTGAGTTCAGGATACAGCACCTGAAAAAATTCTGAAATACGTATCATATTGTTTGCATTAAACACATTTAATTTTTTTTTCAAGTGATGTTTCCAAGCAATAGAAAATGCTGCTTTCCTATTTTTTTCTTAGTGCTCTTCTATGTCTGAATACTTTTATCCTACATTTATTAAGTCAGTCTTCTATATCAGGAAGTCTGAATTCTGGGATTATATCTTACTAATAGTAAATCCAAATGAAGTCAGAGGGACTAGTTCAGAATAATAGTATTAATTGTGAGAGTATCAGGACTGTATAATCAATAGCCTGCTTGTATGCATTTCCAGCCTTTGTACTAATTGCCCATATCTCCTGGAAAAGTGCAGAGAAAGCCAAGAATCTAAACTTCCTATTTATTATTTGGAAAATTCTTATGATGATGTCTACTCATTATTCGGGGAAAACAGAGCAGTATGACAGCTGTATTTTCTTCTCAGATTCTGAGCCTAAGTTCAGAAAGATACTTCTACATTTTATTTTCGAGTTAGATGTATTCTTGCAAGGAAGAAAATATAAGAAAAGTAGAATTCTCCATCCTGATATCAATGAGAGCCAAATCAGCTAGAAGATTTAAGTGAAAGGAAGAGGAGGAGATTACGTCACATGAGACTGAAGGGGACACAGAATGATCAAAACCCAGACTCATATCAGCACCATTTTATCCAGAGACCAGATCCCTATATTTCTGCACATGGATGCCACTTTGCACTACAGGCATGGAATGGAAGCATAAACTCATCTGTGACCATTTGCACTTCCTAATCAAGCAGATTTAACTTTTCAAAAAATGAAAATATTAATGAAAACAGTATTTACTATTACTTTTAAGCAGGGAAAAAAAAAGATTGGAAGATGCATACAAGTAGAAGTGGAGGATAAATTAGTAATGCTGCTCTGTAAAGGTACCACATTTATTTATTTATTTTAGTAAAATCTCTGTTTCTATGAAATGCAAAAACGTAAATGACTCTGTTTGATTTGCTCCTTCCCAATGGTGTACAGACATTTTACAATGACAGGGTGATGCTCAGAATAGGTGGGATGATAGCAAAGCTGCTGTCCTCAGCTTTGGCAAGAGGAATGTTAAGTAAGGAGTGTTTAAATTTGCTCTGATACAGTTACATCTGCCAAAATAAGCATTAGCTAGCTTTGGTTTTATCACTGAGCTTGACCCAATAGTTTTTAAACACTGGCAAGATTTGATTAGTGAAGGTGTAGGAAATTGAGGAGAGAAGCAGGAAAACAGTGCAAAGTATGGAAGTCATAAGTCTTGTTGCTGTGCATTAATCCAAATTTCTCTTATTTTTTTTAAAACCAGCATATCAATTGGATATATGTTTAAAGAACTTAAGTTCAAATAGTTAAATTATTTTTAAATGTACTGAACAGCAGAGATGAAGGGGATCAGAATGAGGCCTGTAAACCTCCCAGACCAGGGAGGATTTGACACTCCGGGATTTGGTTCTATGAACCTCATACTGGCAGCTATCCAAATTTATACAATTCATCCATTTTTTCATGGCAATATGAAGAACCCTTTCAGGTAGCTTCTCAGCATTATTCATCTTTCTAGCTGCAGTACTGATGTGTCTGAAGAGTCTAATGTATGTACATGCACCTGCCCAAGAAAATAAAACTCATTATTGATGTCTTTGGATAGTGAATTCACTCTAGTACTGGTAATATTGGTTGGAATATGTGAAACATCAACTCTTCCCATCTGCCAAACTCCAACACCTTCCCTTCCTTCTAAAACCAAACAAAGCAAATTAATGTGTGGGGGTTTTGTTTTGCTTATTTTTTTTCTCTCTTGATCATTAAAATTTTAGCTTCAGATTTCATAATTAGATTGAATAAACAGTAATTTTTGTCCTAATACCTCATACTGATCTCTTGGATTAAGTTAAAAGCAGTTTTGAAACAAGAAGCTTTAATGATAATATCTGGACCTGAAGGGAAAGAGCTTTGGGTTTGGGTGTAATTGGGCAGGGGAAGCAGGAGAGGCATTTAGGATTGTTTTGTTGGGGGTTTTTTATTCCCATGAGTTTATTGAATGGAGATATTTCCAATTTGAGTTACCAGGCTCCCAGTTTGAGTTACAAGGCTACCAGTTTGAGTTAAATTACTTCTTATATTTGGAGACTGTTAAGGTATGAAGTTAGCTACAGTCTGTTAGCTTATTTAACTTTGTAGTGGTAAAGTGGATTTTTTTTCTTCCCCTTGATTCATTCTTTTCATGTGAATTCCATGCTGCAAAAAATTAGGAGCAGTCAACACAGACTGCCATTAACTCAATGACTTAAAAGTTCTTTTTCTGAGACATGAGCATCTGTATTCTCTGCTGCTTCTTTTATTGTTTAGCCAGAGTGCACCAGGAATGGAGGACAGCAACAGCACAGTGGTGGGTGCCCATTACTCTGTTACTGTGCCATCTCCTAACACTGCAGCCTGTGTTAAGTGCTGTGAAAAAAAAAATAATATAAAAGAAATTACACCAGCTTCAAGACTTGCTAGAGCTTGACTTTTTGCTCTTTCTGATAACAGGTGGGAAAATCTGACAGCTTTTTCACGGGAGTTTTAATGATTTCACTGCAGTGAAGAAAAATAGTTTTCAGCAGTCAATGGGGGTGTTTATTTAAAATATCCCAAACTGTCACTTACTCAGCCACATAGCAAGGTTGTTGAGGATGAATTGACAGAGCTGTGAATCAAGATTTCCTGCCCACATGCTTTCCTCTCTTGTCAGCCTTGTCAAATTTCTCTTGCTGAAATTAAGGAACGTTCAGTTCCTTTAAAGAACTGATCTATTCTCTGTGAACACAGTTCTTTTTTTCTTCCTGCCTCATAAGTATTTTAAAAGCATTAATCTTGTTTGTTACCTGACTGATAAGCACTGGGCAAAAAATGTGTCAATGCAATTTCATTAATGAAATTAGATCAGAGCTTTTTTGAGTCTTGTTGCAATTCCTGGGTAGACTTTTAAAATATACCAAATGACTTTGGAACAGATTCACCATTTCCGCTCTTTAATATCACCAGTATTAATTCATATATTACACAGAGTGGATGCAATTAAAATTTACACTTCTTTTGTGATATATTCCAATAGCAGTTATTTATGTTGCAGAATGATGCATGAAATATGACTCCAAGACATCATGTCATGGCTTAGGTTATTGTCGTGCTCTGAGGCAATGAAGTACAGATTCTGTCATCTTTACTTAATCCAGTAAATAAAATGCTTAACGTGAATGTAATTACAAAAGAGATCAGTATGTGGTCTGTGCAGTAATTTGGTTTTTGCCATGTTTGCAGCCATTAATGTGATTTTTTTTTTATTTTTTTATTTTTTTTTCCGAATGAGCTATTCATTTTTGACAGTGAATACTATGTAATCAGATAATCTCAGGAGGAAACTGGAATCTGCTCAATAGCAAAGTTTATTGGGGCCTCTAGGAATTAGGAAACCATGGGTTTTCAGTGACTCTCTTAGACTTTTAACGTTGGTAGTTGATGATACTACTTTTCTAATTTCTGCAATGGCTATTAGCAGACCAGTCATAGTTTAAGCCCTGCTGACAAACCAGTGCTATACAGCTGCTCATACACCCACACCCACCTAGTAGGACGGAGAGGAGAATCAGTTAAAGGTAAAACTAGTGAATTCAGGTAAGGTTAGTTTGATGATCAAAACAAATATGATAATAATTATAATAACAGTAACAATGATGATAAGAACAATGACAACAACAGTAATAATAATAA
>VXBQ01012984.1:43570-53723 GCA_013400175.1 Phainopepla nitens | reverse complement strand
CATCCATCCATCCATCCATCCATCCATCCATCCATCCATCCATCCGTCCATCCGTCCATCCGTCCATCCGTCCATCCGTCCATCCGTCCCACCCACACCCAGGTCCTTCTCTGCCCCACAAGGGACAGGCTGCCCTCTAACGCGGTGCTGCCCTTTCCATGCCACCCCCAGGACACAGAGATCATCAACACAGCCATCCTGACGGGGCGCACGGTGGCCATTCCCGTCAAGGTCATTGCCATCGAGCTGAGCGGCGTCATTGTCGATGTCTCGGCCATGGTGGAGTGCAAGTCCAACAACGAGGACATCATCAAGGTGGGTGTGGCAATCTTGTGACCCTCATGAGTGGCTGGGACCCTTCCAGGAGGGCTGACCCCAGCAGCACCCTGAGCTGGGGCTGGTGACTGAGCTGAGGTGGCTCACAACCCCACCCAAACCAAGCGTCATCCCCTTGGTGGCTCCAGTCTGTGCAAGCTTCTCCCCGGGCTCTGATGGGAGAAGGATACGACACTTTGTCACTGTCCCCAGAGAGGCCACGGGATGCTCCCACACTGGCAGCAGGCAGCAGTGACTGTGGGTTATCAGGACACTTGGTGCTGATAAGGGGAATTGTTGTCACTGTGGGCTGAGCTCTTTCCCATCGGTGCCTTGGGGTGACACTGATGTCCTGATTGCATCAGGTGCTGGGCTGGGGGCTGCTGAGATGGGAATGATGGAGGGAAAAGAGGAGCTGAGGGGGAAGATCCAGGTGGGGCCAATACCAAAGGCTCCCTGCCCCAGCCACCGAGGCATCCCCTGATCCTCAAACCCTCTGATTTTCCATCACCAGCCCTGTTCATCATCCATATACATTTTTCCATCCCTGAATAAATCCATCTGCCCACCTGCCCGTGTCACTCTGCCACCATTTCCATCCATCCATCCACCTCCAGACATCATTCCCTTCTCCCAAACGCCTCCCACCCCTCTCCCTGCATGCACCCAGCCAGCTCTCCCTTTCCACACTCCCGCTGGGCTGGGCAGAGGCAGGGAAGGGGTCTGGAATCTCTGGTGGGATGAGCCCCTTCTCCCCTTTGCCACGGGGCTGATGGCAGAGCCCCGTCCCTGCCGGGATTTGCTGTCCACGGGGCCGTGTCACCCACCATGGGGGACACCCAGTGCCACAAAGTGCTTACCCAAGTTCTTGACTAAAACTCAGATCCGTGGGATTTACAGGACCGGCTCTAATTTATGGAGCCCAGTCCTCCCCAGCGTGATAAAACACTGGAGCAATAATACACTTCAGGATGGACTCCAAGACACTTAAACTGTTTAATGTGCTGCCTTTCTGCTCATAAATCTATTGACACTCTGTCCCCAGACCTGGGGGGAGCAGGCACATGCCCAGGAGCCGGGATGAATAATGCAGGGAGCAGCCCTCCAGCCCCGGCGCTCATCCCGCTCGGAGCCCTGCACAATTTCTTGTGGAGTTATTTGGTGTTTTTGTTGGAGCTTCATTTTCGAGGGAGCTCTCAGTTACCTGCTGAGATCGGGGAGCATGATTGCGGTGTCAGGGCTCTAAACCTGCTCCATAAATCACAGCTTACGGAGTGGGATGTGCTATCTGTTACTGTAAATAATTTAATGTGAGGGCGGGCTGGGGAGCTGCCTCTCCCCACTCTGGTGTGGCTCCCTGGTGGTTGCTCTCTTGTGAAACGTGGAGTTTGTCCTGGGCTTGGTGTGGCTCTGAAGGATGTGGTGGGAGAGCATGAGTGGGAGTTGTCGTGCTCATCCCCTTCTGTGGGGACACAGGGTGACAAAGGAGTACAAGAGGACATCACCACTCAAGCTAGTGTGAAAATCACCCCCTATTTTTAAAATGAGTGGTGACCTTGGGGGCTGTGGAGGGACACACAGGGAGTGGGAGATGCTCAACCTCACCCTTCTGAGAATCCCACACTCCCCATCCCCTGGAGAACCCCCCAGGAGCTCACTGGGGTCAATCCTCAGGGACCCTGCTCACCCACAGCCACCTCCAGGACCACGGTGTCTGTCCCCACTCCTGGGGACCCTGGAGAACATGTGTCCCCTTGATCCCTGTCCCCGTGCCAAGCTGGGAACTCCTGGCCTCAGCAGCAGAGGCAGCGGTGCCTTGGCTGGGAGCCCAGGCAGCCCTCAGCCTCTCTGCTGCTGACACCTCGCAGTAAATCCGGGAAGTTTCCCCGAACAAGCTTCATTTCCGAGCTAATCTGCAGTCACTCCATCTTCGGGACAGGCCTGGTGTGCAGGGATTTTTTGTTGTCATAGTTTCAACCCCCTCCCGGCTGCAAAGCAAGTGGTGCCCAGAAGGAGGTGCCGGGGGGTTTATTAGCCGAGGTAATGCAAGCAGAGCCCATCGTGTTTATTGTGATAAATGGCACAATATCCAGAGATCCTCGGCTGCAGAGTCCACCTGGGAGCTCATCTTTATTCAGGCACTGCCTCGCCACAGATGAGATTGTCTTGTCAGACTTGCTGAGCTGGTACCTCTGATAGAAGACAAGGAACAAACCCTCCTGCATCACCCGTCCCTCCTGGGCTCAGGGATGTCCCCAGGAGCCCAGGTCCAGGGCTCTGCCTCCTCCACCAGCCCCAGGGCACCATGGACACTTCTGGCTCCTGGAGCTGTTGTAGAAGTCAAACCCTGCTGTGGGCTCAGAAATGCAGAATTTCTGAATCTGGTTGCCCGCAGGTGCTCAAGGAATAGGCTGGGAGAGAGACAGGGATGCTGTCACCTCTGCTGTCAGCCACCTGCAGCCTGGCCTCAACCCTTTATCAGCCACCAGAGAATCGAGGGATTCCCAGTTCCTGGAAATCAGCTCTTCTGTGCTGTTGAGGTGCTCGGTGCTGCTGGCTGAGCAAACGAGTTCTGCTCTTCTCCAGCATCCAACAAACCCAATGCAATCCCTGACAGGGGGTTGGGGTTGGGCCACGGGGCTGCTGCCGATGAGAGGTTGGAGTCTCCTCCTGGTTGTCTTCTGAGCTGTTGACTGGTGACCTGAGCTTGAACCCCAGGAGATGCTGCCCTGGTGTCCCCTGAGCTCCTTAATTAGCTCGGGCAGGCAGTAATGAGTGACCCCCCGCAGCATGGATTTGTTATTATAGCGAATTCCACTAACGGCTTTTGCATAAGTGGGAGTTAAAAGTGGAGGAGCGAGGAGAGGAACAGGAGGATTCATTCAGACCACAGGAATCTTGCTCTGGGATGAGCAGGAGGGACAGGCACCAGTGAGGAGTCTGTGCTCACTGTCTCCTCTGCCTCCTCTGGCAGAGATTTTGGGGCAAATTTCTCCAAAACTGAACAATTTGCAACCTCTGTGAAGCACCCATGGGTGCCTCTAGCTCAGGGACAATTCAGTGTGGATGCCAAAGAGAAACTGAGGCACTAAGTGGAGGTTCTTGGTGAGGTGGGAGAGAGGGCTGGCTGGAGGACCTGGGTCAGGAGACACTTTGCAGGATGGACACAGATTGTGCCTCAGGAGGACCTGGGTCAGGGGACACTTTGCAGGGTGGACACGGGGTGTGGACCTCCCTCTGAGCAGGATCTCCGGGCGGAGGGAGCATCCATGCACGATCTGGATCCATGAACCGGATTCATGCTGGGTGACATTCTGCTCTTCCAGCCTCCCGCCAGGATCTCTGCTGTGCCCACGGGACCATTCCCACCCTCTCTTGTCCCACAGGTTTCCAGCAGCTGCGACTACGTCTTCGTCAGCGGGAAGGAGTCGCGGGGCTCCATGAGCGCCCGGGTCACCTTCACCTACGAGCACCTGTCGGCCCCGCTGGAGATGACGGTGTGGGTGCCCAAACTGCCTCTGCACATCGAGCTCTCGGATGCCCGGCTGAGCCAAGTCAAGGGCTGGAGGGTGCCCATCCTGCCAGACAGGAGGTGGGTGCTGAGGAGCCGCACTGGCTGGCCTGGAGAAGGCGAGGTGGGGGTGGTGGTCATGGGTTAATTGCCTTGCTCAGCTACTTTGTGAGGAGGTTTTAAAGGTGGTGGAGGCAGAGGTATCTCAGGGATCTTTGGTGGAAAGGGGAGAGGTCGTGGTTATGGGGAAGGAAAAGAATTTCACAGTGAGGTTGGTGGAGAACATCCCTCCTTGGCAGTGGTCAAAAGTTCCCTGGATGAAACTGGGAACAGCCAAGCTCCGAAGTCCCTTTTTTGAGGTCTAGAGACCTCCAGGTGTCCTGCCAAGCAGTGATACCTTGTCCTCAAATTTGTTTAGTGGGCAGAGGTGCTGGTGACCCTGCTGTTACCACATCCTGGTAAATCCCTTGGATCCCTCCTGGACAAATGGGCATCTTTTGCCCAGGAGCCACCATTTTTCCCTGATTGGCCACCTGTCCTGGAGGGGCTGAGGAGCCATGGTGTGGGCAGCTTGGCAGCACTGCCCACCCACTCGTCCATCTGTCCATCCATCCATCCATCCATCCATCCATCCATCCATCCATCCATCCATCCATCATCCATCTGTCCATCCATCCATCCATCCCGCAGGTCGGTGCGGGACAGCGAGCACGAGGAGGACGAGGACGAGCGGAAGCAGAGCCGGGGCTGTGCCCTGCAGTACCAGCACTCCACGCTGCAGGTCTTCACCCAGTTCCACACCACGGCGGCCGAGGGCACGGGCCAGGTGGTCACCATGCTGGGGCCGGACTGGCTGGTGGAGGTCACCGACCTGGTCAGCGACTTCATGCGCGTGGACGACCCGCGGGTGGCCCACTTGGTGGACAGCTTCACGCTGGCCGGGCGGGAGCCGGGAACCACGCTCTTCAAGGTAGCCCTGGGCACCTTTCCCCCCTCTGCCAGCCTGGCTGGGGTGGCAGGTGGTGACAGGAACCTCGTGCCCCGCAGGTGGTGTCCCCACTGGTGGAGGCGGTGCTGGGTGAGACGCTGGTGACGGTGGCAGAGGAGAAGGTCAGCATCACGGACCTGAAGGCCCAGGTGGTCTCCAGCCTGTCGCTGTCCCTCCACCCCAGCCCTGGCAACAGCCACACCATCATTGCCCGCACATCCGTGCAGCAAACCCTGAGCTTCTTCAAGCAGGTGAGGCCGGGGGGGCATCTGGGGCTGAGGGGAACTTGGGGTGCAACCCCCTCCTCCCAAATCCCACCCACACTCCAACCTTCACAGCACCCACTGTCCTCATGACACCCTGGTGACCCCAAAACATCCCGGAAACCTTCACAGAGACCTGTGATCCAAGCCTGGGGACAGGACACAGCTGTGGGGACAAAGCGAGAGGGATGGAATCCCACACAGCTCCTGGCCCAACTCTGGTAGCCACATGTGGCACCGCTGGGATTTGGGTTGAGCCTGGGTGAGCACGGGGAACGTGGAGAGAAGAACAGGCTGAAGAGAAAAAACAGGGAATGGTTGGAACAAGACGGATTATGAAGGGATAAAGGCTGGATGGGGGGATGGACCAAGGGGTGCAGGTGGGACTGGCCTCCTGCTGGGCAACCGGTGCCTGTGTTGGTCCCGCAGGAAGCGCTGCTGAGCCTGTGGATTTCCTACAGCGACGGCACCACGGCCCCGCTGTCCCTCTACGACCCCAAGGACTACAACCTGGTGGTGAGCAGCCTGGACGAGAAGGTGGTGTCGGTGACCCAGGACCGGGCGTTCCCCCTGGTGGTGGCGGAGAGCGAGGGCGCGGGGGAGCTGCTGCGGGCGGAGCTGGTCATCTGCGAGAGCTGCCAGAAGACCAAGCGCAAGAGCGTCCTCTTCACGGCCTTGGCCACTGTGCGCGTCCACTTCGGGTCCGAGGAGGACCCCACCTACGACTACGACCACGTGTCCAGCAGGCCGGGGCTGGGGGAGGCCGGGGTGAGCACCACCCTGCGGGCAGAGGTGGACAGGAAAGCGGACCCGAGCCAGGACAGCCGGATGTCCAGCGCGTCTCACCCCACCGAGGACTTCCCCACCATCCCCACCGGCTTCGTGCAGGTGACGCGGGGGCTGACGGACCTGGAGATTGGGATGTACGCCCTGCTGGGCGTCTTCTGCCTGGCCATCTTGGTCTTCCTCATCAACTGCATCGTCTT
Source organism: Phainopepla nitens (assembly GCA_013400175.1). NCBI lineage: Eukaryota > Metazoa > Chordata > Aves > Passeriformes > Bombycillidae > Phainopepla > Phainopepla nitens. The sequence continues at coordinate 47,660 of VXBQ01012984.1, read as the reverse complement.
TGTGCTGAAGTACCGGCACAAGCGCATCCCGCCGGAAGGCCAGACCAACATGGACCATTCCCACCACTGGGTCTTCCTGGGCAACGGGCAGCCCCTGCGGGCTCACAATGACCTCTCCCCGCAGCCCGAGAGCCCGGGGAACCCGCTGGAGAACGTGCAGACCTGCTGCCACGGGGACCACCACAGCAGCGGGAGCTCGCAGACCAGCGTGCAGAGCCAGGTGCACGGGCGCGGGGACGGCTCCTCGGGGGGCTCCACGCGGGACCAGAGCGAGGACCCGCTCAACTCACCCACCTCCAAACGGAAGCGGGTGAAGTTCACCACCTTCGCCACCATGCCCTCGGACGAGCTGGCCTACAACTCCATCCCCATTGCCGATGAGGAGGACTTGGAGTGGGTGTGCCAGGACATGGGGCTGCAGGACCCCGAGGAGCTCCACAACTACATCCGCAGGATCAAGGAGATCGCTTAACGCAGGGGCAGCNGGGGACGGGGCGGGAGGGAGGGGCTGCCACGCTGTGCCACGCCACGCCACGCCGTGCCACACCGCGCCACCACGCTTCCCCGGGGCAGGGCACCCGCCTCCGGCTCCTTCTTCCGCACATCTCACGTCCTCACCCCGTCCAGAGGCACCTCCAGGGGGGCCTTTTTTCAGTTCTCGCCCTCTCCCCGCTGGTTTTCCCAGGGGAGGCAGCAGCGCACGTGTGGCCCCCGGCGTGTGGAGGGGATGGGGTCACGGCTCAGGGCGTGCGTGCGGCCCTGGCACCAGGAGGTTGTGGGTCCTGCCGGGAAGGGGCTGGGACGGGGGGAGATCCCGTTTGCTGCCCGGAACCCGGCAGGGAGGTGGTGGGTGAGGGCTTCCCAAGGGCCTCCCTCAGCCTTTGCCGCGCTCCGTTGCACAATTTTGGAGGTGAGTGCTGGGTCATGCTGTGGTTTTTGGGGTGTTGGCCCACGCTGGGTGATGCTGGGGGAGGCAGGAGTGGGGGCATGATGGCCACAGGCTCGGGGCACCGCTGTCCCCGTCACCTTCTGAGTTCCAGCCCCAAATTCCCGCTGTGCCCCACTCCCCGGCTGCTCGGGCAGTTTGGGGGTGACCAGTGGGGACATTTGCTGCCCACCCTGCCTGTCCCTCTGTCCCAGCCATGGGGCCACTGCTGGGCCCCCTCCAGGGCCAGCCACTGGTTTGTGTCCCCTCCCAGTGCTGGAATGTGGCTCCAGGATGGGAATGTGGTGCAGGGGTGCCCCGGGAACACCCTCGATGGGACCTGGCCTGTGTGTCCCAGTGCCAGCCCAGCTCTCCCAGTGCCAGCCCAGCTCCCCCAGTGCCAGCCAGCAGGGATGCCCGGGGCCAGGCTCAGCCTGTGTGGTGCCTTCTGACTGCCATAACCCGATGCCTCCCGGTCCCCCTGAGCTGGTGGCACTTCCCAGCCCCTCTGGCTCACCCGGCCCAGGGCCACCCCGTGTCCCACCCCAGTGCGCAGCATGCCCAGCCTGGGGGGGACACCCAGGGCTGGCAGGCTGGGGACCCTGGGCTGTGCAATTGTCCCCATGGGCACCGAGCATGTGGGGACAGGGACCCCCTCAGCATCACCTGGTGGAGGCTGGCAGCGGATTATTTCTGGATCGAAAGTTACCCACCACTGTGTCTCTTTTTTTTTTTCTTTTTTTTTTCTTTTATTTTATTTTTTTTTTCTTAAATAAAAGACCAGAAAAGGAAAAAAACAGAACGAAAAGCAAGTGGCAGCACTGTCATGGGCCCTGTCTCTGCTGTGGTGCCCGGGGTGGGGGTTCCCAGTGGGGGTTTTGGGTGAACCCTAGTGGCTGTGGGGATGGCTCAGCTTTGACTGAGCATTTTGGGGTCAAAGCTGTGGTTTTGAGGGTTCCCCCTCCAAAATCCTCCCCTCTTAGACAGCCTGGGTGGGCAGAGAGCAGCCCCACCTGTGCCTCAGTTTCCCTGGCAGGTGAGCCGTGCTCCGGGGTGGTGTGTGATGTTTCAAAAGGCTCTTTAAGGAGTTTATCAGTTTTAGGTTCTGTGAAAGTTTCTCCCCTGGGTGGCCTTAAAATTTACCTGAGAGCTCTGTGCTGGTTTTCTCTATACATAAATATACATAAATATACATATCAATATAAATCCAGGGGGGTTGAGATGTGCTCAGGGGGCAGGCAGGGCATGCAGGGAGTTGGTTTTACTCTGCCCCCTTATCTGAACCAGCCATGGAGCTGATTGTGGCTCTGAGCAGGAAAATTAACACAGCTGCCTCCCCTGCCTGGAACCTCCTCGCTCGATTAACATAAATGAATATTTGTGGGGGGAGGGAAAAAAAAATTAAAAAGGGAAGAAGAAAGAGCGGGGGGAAAGGTCAGAAAAGGGTGGAATAAAATGTTATAGTTGTAATAAGAGCTGGCAGCGCCTGACTGCGGTCCGTGAGTGTGTCCTGGGGCTGTGGAGGTGGAAGATGCAGAGCACAGACCCACGGGAGTCAGGGAGCTTGGCCAGCCTTGGCACGGGCCGTCCCCATTGCCAGGTTTTCCCACTCCTCCTGGCTGCTCTCCCGAGCCCAAGGTCTGACACCGAGCATCAGCAGCAGTTTTCCAGCCCATCAGCTCCCATTCCAGCTGATGGATCCTGCCCAGCACCCAGGAACCCTCGGGAAGGCAGCACCCACGGCCCCACAGTGTTCGTAGGGGGCTCCCAGGGTTGTGTGCCCCCAGCAATTACTCAGTTAATAATTTATTAAAATTATTTTTAATATTTTAATTAAACAACCTCAAATTCAAAATAAAATCCAAAAAGTCTTACAAAATATTTTATATTAACATATATTTAAATTTAAAAAAAATCTAACTTTTCACCTTTAAAAAAAAAAATTTAAAAATTTAAATATCTTTTCAATTTAACCACTCCATCATTAAAAAATACATTAAAAAACTGCAGCATCCCTGCACCCCCTGGCATCTCCTGCAGGTAATTCCCAGTACCCCTGATTCCAGTCATTCCTGGGTGAGGGCCCAGAGCCCTGCTCAGGGTGAAAAGAGCAAAGCCTTCTGTGTTGCTCCATCTATTTATTGGTATCTTTAGATGTAGATATTTATACTTCATACATATGGATGTATTTGGAATTTATACATATATATATATATATACGCATCTCTAATGTGCGTGTGCATATATATTTATTTATATATCTGTATATTTATATATATTTATTTATATATTTATATATATAAAGGCTGTATGATACATAAAGGCTTTGCTCAGGGGTGCACTTACACACACCCCTAAATACACTGCCCTGAGTCTCACCCACCATCCCATCCTCTGGGAATTCAGAATACCAGAAAAGCAGCTCCCCACCAAATTTTCCAGGGCCCTGATTCCCTGGAAAGTCCATCAGCAAATGCAAAACACCCAGGGACAAAGCTCAGGAAAATGGGAAGTCTCTGATGGTGTCTGGTCCTCTTCACTCCTACCACAGCCAGTTTATTTTTTTTTCCCCATAGGAATGATCCAGTTGGGTCATAATAATTTTTTAAAAAAGGACCCCAGAGTGCTGTTGGAGATGGGGAGATGGAGGTTGCAGCTGGGGGACAGGCCCCAAACCCAGCTGTGCTACCCCAAACACAGCACCTTCCCCCTTGATTGCCTCAGATGCCGTTAAATAATCCCCAACCCAACAGCTGAGTGTCACAGAAAGGAAAAAAAGGGTAAAATAATGAAAAAGCAGCTCTCTCTCAGCACTCCCTGTGTTTATTCCTGCTGCCTTTTCCCAGTTTAGTGGTTCTCTATCTGTTCCCAGCAGGCAGGGGTGTATTTGCATTTTAATTTGGCCTTGTGAGGAGGCCAAATTTAATTTCCACCTGCGAGGAGGAGGAGGCAGAGCTGGGGACCCGCACCCTGCTGTCCCCCACCTCCCCAAGGGATGCTCGGTGCCCCAAGCTGGGCCCTACACACCCTTTAAACTCTTACAAACCCCCCCAAACCTCACAGAGCACCGATGTCTTCGTGCTCAGAGAGACGAGGGATCAGAGCCGAGTGGAAAATCGGGATTATCCCATGCTGAGGTCAGCCCCTTCCCTTTCCCCATCCCCT
>VXBQ01012984.1:0-33205 GCA_013400175.1 Phainopepla nitens | reverse complement strand
CCCTCCCCTCCCCTCTGGGCAGCCCTGGCCGGTTCCCTTCGTGCTCTCTCCATTATTGATGTTATTTTACCCCGATATCCCGAGCTGCCGCTGCCTCTCCCCTGCAATTCCCCAAATCACACAACGCGCATCGAGCTCGTTCTTCAAACACCAGTCCTGGCTTGGTGCTGCCTCTCTGCTCCAGGAACCTTCCCCGAGGATGGGAGCCCAGGGGCGAGAAGGAGAAGCTGCAGATTTGCCCTCAAGACCGTGAGCATCGCTCTGGGACGGAGCACACTTGGGATTTTTTGGGTGTGACTCCACAGACTGCTTGAAATGAACATCCCTGAGCTCCTTTGGTGCAGGTCTCAGCAAGGAAATGATGCCCAGCAGTTCTCACATGCCCCAAAACCCCACCTTGCCTGTGGCTGAAGGTTCCACGACCACCCCAAAGTAAATCCTTCCTTTCCTGCTGCCTTTCAACAGTGACAATGACAGTGGGACAATTTCCCCTGCAGGATGGGGCAATCCAAGGCTCCAGCTGAGCTCCCAGCTCTGCTCAGGGTTGCTCTGTGCCCCGCTCACCGTCCCCATTTCCAGATGGACTCAGGGGTTGGTGTGTGCCTGGAGAAGGGCAGGAAGCAGAAACGGGCATGGACTGTGGTGCTTTTCCTCGTGGGAGCCCTGGCACCGCGGGCATGGAATAATTTTGGGGTCATTTAGGTTGGAAAAGCCCTCCAAGGTCACCGAGTTCAATGTTAGCACTGCCAAGGCCACCACTGACGTGTCCCCAAGTGCCACATCCACGCTGCTTTGAAATCCCTGCAGGGATGGTGACTCCACCACTGCTCTGGGCAGCGGTGCCGGAGCTTGACAACCCTTTTATGAGGATATTTTCTCTAACATCCAACCTAATCCTCCCCTGGAGCAACTTGAGGCCATTTCCTCTTGTTACCTGGGAGAAAAGACCGATCCCCGCCTGTCCTCCCTGTGTCCCCATCAAAGCCCAGAACTGAGCCTCAGCTGAAAACAAAAAGAGCCTCCCTGCCCTGTTTGGGGTGATAAACTCAGCACAGCCTGGGCTGTCAGGGCTCCAGACTCAAGTGGAGGGAGGGGGACCCCGAAGGCACTTCCCTGGATGTGTCACAAGGCACGAGCCTGGCTGCCAGGCAGTGATCACTCAGCAGTTTGTCCCCTCACATCTGTCCCTGCACAGAGCTGAGCGTGGCGACCCCACACCCCATTTCCGCCCTGCCCAAGCCTCATCCTGGAGAAGTTCAAAAAGAAATGGGGAAAACCTCCCCAAACCTCGCCAGCCCCTTCAGAAAGGATCGAGTTTGGCTGAAAGTGACTGTTCCTTTGGAGTTTTCCTGCTGCTAAGGGACAAACACAAACAAAACTCCTTTTTCTTAGAAAAAAAAAAAAAAAAAAAAAAAAAGAAAGAAAGAAACCAAGCCCAGATCCGAAGGGAAAGCTGGAATGGGAGCAGACACTGTCCCCCACCACTGAAGGCTGACAAATCCTTTCAGGTCAGTGCAGAACAACACAGGCTCTTCTCAGAGCTGCAGTGCCCTGATTAATTGGGGTGTTTCTAATTAGGGCAGCACAGCCGGGCTCGGTGCTGTGGGGCTGAGCTTGGGGACAGCGGTGTGACCCCATCCCTGTCCCCACACGTGTCCCATGAGCTCCTGGCACACGGGGGCCTTGGCTGCTGCTGCTTTGGGGTTGAGGGAGTGGAGGAACAGCTTTTGGTGCCCATGTGCTGGGGTGGGGCTGTTTTGGAGCTCGAGGATGACCCAGCTGGTGAGGGAGGGAGGGGTTTTATCCTCTGGAGCAGCAGTGGCAGCCAGAAAGGGTGGCCAAAGGTGTTTTACCCCTTGGCCAGCACACCCGGGGTGATGGGGCAGGGACAGAGTTTGCAACACCTCTGCAAGGAGAGCAGGACTCAGCACTGGAGGTGGCATCTCAAGGGACAGGAGTGGGGGGTTCCCTGCCCAGGTGTGTGCAGAGGAGGGTGAGGAAGGCCTGAAGACCCCACAGGACCCCTCATCACCACCCCTTGCTGGGTTCCAGCCACCTCAGGGGGGTTCAGGTGGGGCAAGGAGAGGCAAAAAGAGCACCTGGAACTGCTGGGATGATGGCCAGGCTTTGGCAGCCATGGCCAGACTTTGGCAGCCCATGTCCTCCTGCAGCTGAGCGTGGGAACTCTGGATCTGGCAAGCAGGAGGCTTTTCCCTCCAGGATAACCCTGGAGCAACTCTGTCCTCACTCAGGGGTGGGGGCAGAGCCTGGAAACCCCCCTAGGACTCAGAAACTGAGGGTGCTGTGCTCCCAGATTCACCCAGCTCCCAGTGATGCCTTCGGATTTCAGCTTTTATATTTTTCATATATTTGTAATCCTGCAGTTCTTAAGTGCATTAACTCTAAACTCCATATTGAGTGTCAGCTGCTGCTTTCCCATTTTGGTCAGACACAACAATTCCTCTCCAGCCCTGGCAATCAAGGACACCTCACTGTCTCAGGCCATGAGAGATGGAAACAAAAGTGAATTGGGGGGAGCAAACTTGGGGTAAATTTCTTCATTACCTGGAGCTGTAATTGGAAGATTAACCCCCAATATGCAAACGGAGCCAACTTATAAAAGTGTGAAAACCCATGACCCAACATCCATTTTGGGTGTAGTCCCTGGGGGAGGCTTTGTCTGCCCAAAATGTACCTGAAGGCCCTTCAATAAATGTAAACAAATATAAACAAACTGCTTTTTATTCTCTTAATTCTGCCTGACCTCTGTTTCTAGGCAGCCCTTGAGCTTGCTAAAAGCCACTGCAGGGCAGTGATGGGGAGCAGGAAAAGAGGCCAGGAATGTCCATCCAGGTGAGCTGGGATGGAAGGAGAGCCCGCTGTGGGCAGGTGCTCACCCGGCTGAGCGCGGGGAAGACCTGCAGCCAGAGGCAGAGAGCTCCATAATCCATCAGGCAGGCTCTGCAGCAGGGCTCTAATAGACTTATCTTCCCCACAATAATGTATTTTATTTTTCCAGTGCCCATTCATTATTCACACACTCATTTCCCCCCGGATTACGAGTGCTGCTGGAGCTGAGGGCTCCCGCCTCCTTCTCACCGATTTGTTTTTACACCATTGTCACCTGCAAAGGGGTTTCTGTTTAATCCCAACCCAATAACATGGCTCAGCGGAGATGTCAGGGGCAGGATGCTCATCCCCTTCCAAAAAAAAAGACCAGATGGAACATCCTGCATGGGATGATTTGGGGATTCTCCATCCACCTCCTGCATGGGATGATTTGGGGATCCTGCATAGGATGATTTGGGGATTCTCCATCCACCTCCTTCATTGGCGTGATTTGAGATCTCCCCATCCACCTCCTGCATGGGATGATTTAGAAACTTAGCCCACCTCCCCCAGGATGGGTGCATCCTGTGGCTGCAGGATCTGTGGAGTTTGCTGGAGGAAAAGTGAGGGATGTGTTGATCATCAACACTTCTGCTTCACTCCAGGTTTAAAAAGGAGTTTAAAATGCTCCCCGAACCCACCTCCTGGTCAGTCACTGGACCTTTCCAAGGCACAGCAAAACACTTTGACTGTGCTGGGCTGCAGTGTCCATGGATATTTTTAAACGCCTCAGACCTGGGATGACCCCAGAACAAGGGGAAGGAGCACGAAGGAGCTGCTCATTAGTCAGGGACAGCTGGGAAGCAGGAGTGCTGGTGCAGCAGGAGGAGCAACATCTGCTTGGAGGCACGGAGCTCTGAGCGGGGCTTTGCACCTTGGCAGTCACATTTCCAGCATTTCCAGCATTTCTTTCCAGCATTTCCAGCTCCTTGGGATGGTAAAGGGAAGGGAGGTGCCCTGCCATGGGTTTGTGGCAAAGCCAGCACTCACCAGTGTCACCACAGCCAGCGCCGGTCACGCGGAGCCTCCACGCTGTGTGTGGGTGTCACACCTGGACACTGAACCCCCAAACACTCTGGGGGTGTTTTTGAGCTGGATCCTGGCTGATTTTGGCGTTTTGGTGCCTTGTGGAGGAGGATGATTTCATTTCCTTCCTTCCCTTCCCACCAGAGGAAGCCAGGGCTCCTTTTTGCCTTCCTGCGTCGGGGGAAGCAGCACCCACAGCTTCTGCGAGCTGTGAAGTGCTGGGAGGGGGAGAGATTCTCCTGGTTTCTCCTTCTGGAGTTCTGGGAACTGCAGGCTGTGTTCAGGGCTGGATCCTCAGGCAGCAGAGGGGAGCTCAGCACCTTCATCCCTTCTCCACTTGCTCAAACCCCACCTTGCAGCCCAGCCAGCGAGGGGGCTGAGGGAACAAAGGCCCCAAGTGCTCAGGGAGAGTTTTCCTTGCAGTTTCTTTGTCACAAGGGGAAAGATCAATCCTGACCCTTCACCATCCCCCCTGGGTTCCCTGTACCTGCATCCTTGTCCTCAGCACAGCCTGGCCAAGGTGACATTGGCTCAGCTGCCCCAGGGTCCTGCCCTGTCCTGTTCCCAGCCCTCACCCACTGCTGGATCCCTGTTTTCTCTTCCCACCTTTTATCTTCCAACTCCTGAGCTGTGTTTTGCTCCCAGCCACGATGTCCCCAGCCAGCACATGTCCCTGTCCCCGTGTCACTCCCCCTGGCTTTGCTGCCAGGAGTTATTCCCACCTGGAATTCCTTTCCCCCACCTTTAGCCAGTGCTTTTTTCTGCCCCCATCCCTGCGCTCTCCCTGCCTGCCATGAGAGTCCTAAAAAAGGCATCAGGCACACTAAAACGGGAGAGAAAACATTGAATTTCTGTTCCAGTTTGTTCCAGAGCTGAGATGGATCTGGATCTCAGGATCCCTCCTCCAGCCCCAGCTGGCTCCTGCTTTTCCTGGCACTCACACACGGGGAGGGTGATAAAGGATGGACACTATTCCGCCTTGTAAAGACATTTTTATTTTATTGTTTTCCTGCAAGTGCCAAACTGTCCGTGAGCAGGGAGATTGGTGCATCCCAGGGAAGGGATAAACTGGTTTTTGAGCCCTCAAAATAGAGCTGCTCCCAACCCCTGAAAGCACCAAGCTCTGCACCCCACAGAGGAAAAAAAAAAAAAAAAGAATTATCCTGTAGCTAAAGCTATAAAATTCCCAGGGTGAAATCCCAGAGCAGAAGGATTTCTCCCACTGTGGTGCTCACCAGCTGCTTCCAGGGCTGGGTTTGCTCCAGGAGCTTTTCCTGTGGCTCCAGGACAGGTCATTCCTCATGGGCACTGCTGGGACAGCTCTTGAGGAGTGCTCCAAGATTCCTGGAGGGAGGGATCCCTGCATTCTGCTGAGGGCTGGAGACCAGTGCCAGGATGGATGTGCTGAGCTCCAGAGAAATACAAAAAAAAAGGAGCATTTTGGTTTCTGCAAACCTGATTTCCTGAGGAAAAGAGGTTTATGGGGTCTCCCTCGCTGTGCCTGAGACAGCTGGAGCGTCTGCCCTCCTCATTTTCGACTTTGGGAAGCAATTGGAACCGGATTTGACAGCAATAATGGGAATCTGAGGAGAATTATGTTCTGACAGGCTTGGTGAGGATCCCCAGCCTGCCAGAGGAGTGAAGGACATAATTAATGGCCCTGCTGTGGAAAGGGCCGTGCTGGGAAGTCGTTCTTTTTTTCAGCAGACATCAGGGACTCTCCAGGCAATTAGGAGCAGTCCCTGGGGAAATTCCTGGAGCATTATCCAGCACCAGCGAGAAAACCACAGCCGGCTGCGGGTACTTCGGGGTGGTTTGTGGGACAGTCCCGGCTCAGGGAGGGGTTCCCTATTTGAGACCCCACTCCTGTGTGGGCTCTCTGGTGTCTGCTCCGTGCATTTGGAAAAGCTTTGCTTGCCTCCAGCATGGAAAGTTCCCTTCCCCTTGGCTTGGCAGCCACCTCACCCTCCCTGTCCCCTCCTGTGGCACGAGGGGAAGGAGCTGCAGCAGCAGGATCCATGGAATTCATGGATCCTCCTTGGCTGGATCCCTCTCTCCATCCTCACCCTCCCTGTCCCCTTCTGTCCCACACTCATGGGAGGAACTGAGGCTGCAGCCAGACCCAGGAACCCATGGACACCCCAATCCTCTCAGTCTGGATCCTTCCTTTCATCCTCACTCTCCTTGTCTCACACTCAAGGGAGGAAGCAGGAGCTGCAGCCAGACTTGAGGAATTCATGGATCTTCCCTGGCTGGATCCCTTCCTCCGTCCTCACCCTCCCTGTCCCACACTCCCAGCAGGAAGCAGGAGCTTCACCAGACCCAGGAACCCATGTACACCCCAATCCTCACAGCTGGATCCCTTCTCTCCATCCTCATCCTCCCTGTCCCCTCCTGTGGCATGAGAGGAAGCAGCAGAAATCAGATCCATGGAATTCATGGATCCTCCTTGGCTAGAACTTTCCCTCCATCCTCACCCTCCCTGTCCCCTCCTGTCCCACATTCATGAGAGGAACTGAGGCTGCAGCCAGAACCCAGGAACCCATGGACACCCCAATCCTCACAGATGGATCTTCCTCTCCATCCTCACCCTCCCTGTCTCCTCCTGTGGCACGAGATGAAGCAGCTGCAGCCAGACTTGAGGAATTCATGGATCCTCCCTGGCTGGATCTTCTCCATCCTCACCCTCCCTGTCCCCTTCTGTCCCACACTCATGGGAGGAACTGAGGCTGCAGCCAGACCCAGGAACCCATGGACACCCCAGCCCCAATCTGGGTTCTTCCCTCCACCCTCACCCTGCACCAAGGCACCTGAGGATGTGCTGCCCTGATTTTCCCGGGCGCAGGCACCATCTCCGTGTGCTTGTCCTGCCATTCCCACTCAGCTCTGGGCAGCCACGGGGATGAGCTGTACATCCCTTTCATCTTAAAATGTCACTTGTTCCCCCCAGAATCCCACAGAATGTCGCCGTTGTGAGCCCAGGAAACACCAGTTTGGATCCTCGGGAGGTTTCACAGAAAGGTTTGCTTCAAAAATGGACTTGAATCTTCTTGACATCGTTTCCCTCTGAAGAAAAATGTCCTAAACAGCAAAAAGCTCCTGATTCTGTCGAGCTCAGAGCAAAGTGAGTGCTGCACAAACCATCCAGGGTGGGATTCAGGATCCTCCCCCAGAAGGATTTTTTTCTGCTCTGCCTCAGCTGGAGGGAAAGGCTTTGTTTGTCTCCAAGATTCCCTTTCCCTTCACGTCCCCATATCCAGTATTTGCAATCAACACCCCTTTGCAGCAAACTTTTGTCTCCTCTCAATTTCCTCCCCCCTGAGAGGAAATAATTTGCTCAAGTGGTCCCCAGGCAGCTCCAAAAACTCCATTTAGGAAACAAATTCCCTCTTTACTGGTGCGAAGGACCAAAAGCCTGTTGGGATTTTCCTCCAACTACTAGAAGGACCAGAGAAACGTTGAAGTGTAAATTTTTTTTGGCCAAGAAAAGGCAAGAAAATTCAAACCCCTCAATAACCTGCTCTGTTTTGGCCACTGAGATGCCAACCACCCCCCAGCACATCACTGTGGGTGGGTGGAACCCAGCACCGGCACTTCCCCTCTGATAAATGCACTGACCACCCCCCCGCCCCAAAACCCAAAATGTTTGTGAGGAAAAGCGAATAAAATAGATAAACCGAAGTCTCAGCTCTGGGAGAGCCCATGGAGGTTGGCCCAGCAGAGGAATGGGTGGGAATAAAATAGTGAAATAAAGGCAGGAGGAATCAGTGTAAGAGGAATTATTTAAGAGGTGGAAAAAACTGTTTAAAAAAATAGTGTGAGGGGGAAAACCAATCCTCTCTTGGGGGGAGAATAAAAATGCTCCAGCAAAAGTAGGGCATTTGCTAAACAATAAAAGGGATGAGACAGATGATGAGGCTAAAATGGCTGAGATGCCGAACTGCTTTTAGAAATCTGCCTTTATCGAGAGAAATGTGGAAAAGTGGTTTGGACAATTAGGAAGTAACAAAAGGCCTCGTAAAAATAGCTGGGGGCGGGAAGAGAAACACTCAGGGAATGGGAGCGTGGCGGGAGAGCATTAAGGGATTAACTGGGGGAGCGGCTGGGAGCAACTGGGAGGGACGGGGACGGAGCTGCATCCTCCTGCCACAGCACCAGCAGCTCCCAAAGGTGCTCCCAGCACGGACTCGGGGCTTTGGGAAGCACGGGATGGGAGGAAAACAAAGATCCCATCAGGAAAATCGTGCCTTTTTCTTTTCCTCCTCCTTTTGACGGCGGAGCCGAATGAAAGACAAGCGAAGCGGATATCAGGATGTGCTATCGCTTCTCCCGGGGGTGGAGGGGAGGAATGAAGGAATTAAATTAAGGGAGAGGGAGTTGAAATTGAGTATCTGAAGGGAAACGCTGCTCCTCGCAGTAATTCCCTGCTCGGCTGGAGATCGGTGGCTCCGAGGGCAGAGAAAGTCCGGGAGCAGCTGGATCTGGGCATCCAGGGGGAATCCCAGTCCCGCTGTGGGGCTGCTCTGAGGGGCAGGAATTGGGGCTGCACCCTGTCCAAGGGTGGCTCGGGCACCGGGACACCAGAGAGGGGGGGAAAAGAGAGCAAAACACCAGGCAGAGTGGGTTTTCCTGGTTTTTCCTGGAATTACAGCACCTGGATTGTCTCCTTTCAGGCTGGGAGCAGGGATAATTTGGGATCCTTGGAGAATTGATACCATGGGGCAGTGCCTGCTGAATCCAACCCCCCAGGGATGACGTGGAGAAAAAGCCACCACATTCCTGCTTCTCTTTCCTGTTGCTCTGGAGAGGCTGGCAAAGCAAAACTACCCTGGCAGGACAGCCCCAAATCCAGCCTTTCCCCAAAATCCGGCTGCACCCAGCAGCAAAAAGGACAAATGGAGCATGGGAGCATCCTGCTGCTCTGCCCAGCTCCCAGGATCTGCATCTTAGGGATGATTTGGGATGCCCCAGCTGCCCAAATCTTGCCTGGTGGGCAGCTCCAGGCTGGAGAGCAGGCTGGCTCCTGTGCCACAGCCAGCAGGGAGGAGGTGGGGAGTGGGAGAGCAGGAATATTTCCCTGCTGGACCGAGAAAAGCCTGGGGCTGGTGTAAATCTGACCATTCCCAGGGGTCTCGTTCACAGCTCTGACTCAGCTGGGCTCAGCTCATCACTGTCCCTGCCAGCCCCATCATCCTCCTCCTCCTGCTCATGACCCAGCCCAAACCCTGGTACAGCACAGGAAGCACCTGGGCAGCTCCTCTGCACAGGGAAAAGCAACTAGGAGGGGGAAAACCACGGAAAAACCTCGGCATGAGGCCATTTGGAATACCAGCATCCTCGAGTTTTCCAAAGTATTTTTAGCAGCGAGTTTTTTGAGCTGGAGGAAACAGCTGTATGAACTCTGGCAGCGGGGGAGACAGGAGGTGGGAGCCAACAGCCCTCGTGTTTTCATCCCGCTTTTCCTTAAAGCACCCTGAGTCATGCAATTGGCAGCTCCCCCTCCGCGGGAAACGGGAGCCAAGCAGCACCCGCAGCCCCTAAAAAAGCCTGAGTCCTCCCAGCGCCAGAAGGATGACAGAAATAGGTCCCTGCTGCTCGCTGCCAAATGGAGCCACTGCCACCCAGCAGCCAAAATTCCCCCAAAATCCCGAGGATCCTTCCCCAGCCTGTCCCCCGGGGAGGACGCAGGTGAGGCTTGGCCCAGCCCCACACTTTAAGGATCAGTTTTTCTCATGAATTCAGCGATTTAAACAAAAGGGTTTGTATTTTGCTTTAAATGCTGGTATATTCCTGGGTTTAGACAGGGCTTGGGAGAGGAGAAACCCTCCTTTGTTTGGGAAAAATGAATCCCTGCTCAGAGAGGAGCCGGCGCTCTCCAGCTCCAAGCTTTGATTTTCTCCTCAAGGAGTGGGGGCAGGAGGTGACCACAGGGCAATAAATCAGGGAAGGGCTCCTGCAGGGCTTTCCAAGGCACTGGGATGAGACAGGAATATCCCCAGCTCTAGAGCAGCTGCTCCAGTTCCACCCACCTGCTCAGCCCCGAAAAGCCAGAGGAAAACACTGGAATCTCTGATAAACCCTGGAATGCTCCAGCCTGGGATTTAGGGAAAGAAAAGGGAGAAAAAGCTCCTGAGTGCACCCTGGGACCTTCACCCACCCTCTCCCCTGCTGTGGGCTTGTCCCCTTGCCCCAGGCTCTTGCAAGAGGCTCCCAGTTCCTGCCAGTCCCATTCCGAGGTGGGAAAAGCAAAGTCACTGCCCAAGGATGGGCATGGGAGGAAATCAGAGGAGGGCTCCAGCCTCCAGCTGAGACCCCAGGCTGCTGCTGGGCAGGCCTGAAAATCTATCAAGGAGGTGAATTTGGGCTCATTCCTGCAAAGATTTATGAGATTGTTGGGATTTTTGGCCAGGAAAGTGCTGATCTCCCACTGGACCCGGCTCCCAGGGATTCAGTGATCTGCACATGGGAAGAGATCACCTGCGCATCACATGAGGGTGCAGAATGAGGACATGGAAAATATGCAGGGTGACCCAGGAAGGACAGTCTGGGTTGTACCAGCTCCAGAAAGGCAAAAATTCGGAGAGGGAAATTTTCTGGAGTGTCTGGAATGTCTGGGCTCAGGTTAGTCCTGGCACCGAGCTGAGTCCATCCCCTCTCTGAGCTGGGCCCATCTGCAGCTCCAAGCTCGATGCAAAGAGAAAAAAAAAAACCTTTTCATCTCTCAGAACAACTTCTGGAGGTGCTGTTCCCATTCCAGCTCGATGCCAGCACCAGTCCCTGCTATGGGAAGCAAACAAGAGCCGGAATCCGGGGGTGAAATTCCTCGGATCCTTGGCGAGGCAGGGAGCTGCTGGCCCCGAGCCAGGCAGTCAGATGGGTGTCTGGCACCAAATGCCATCGCTCCAGGAGGTAAAAACTTTCTCTTCAAGTTGAACAGGACCAAATTTGGCTAAAAAGCAAAAAATGAAGGGACTCTGCAAGTGAAATGTTGGAACTGAGAGGACACAGCAACAGGATTAGGCTGGGAGAGGCTTTGTCTTGTTTTAGCACCACTCGGAGATGCAGAGCTGAAGGTTTGGCATCCAAAGGAGCCAAAAATGCTTCCTGCTTAAGCCTGGGCCTGAGAGAGGGCTGGCTCCTGGGAATGTGGGTACTGGGAGCAGCTCTGAGGGAAAACTCCACAGGTTAACAGAGCCAAAAATCAGAATCATCGAAATTCAGCCGGTCCAACCACCCCCCATGTGCAGAGAGGATCAGCCAGTTCCTGCTGTGGGTTTTATTCAGCCTCATCCCAGGGAAAAACTTTGAGCATTTACTTGCTGGAAGTACCTTGGAAATGTGAAAGGGAGAGACCAAGGGAAGTGGTGTCTGTGGAGAGGAGGCTCCCGAGTGGAACAGGCTTTTAGCTCAGGAAAGCTTCCCAAAGCTTCCCAAACACAGAGCCCTGGGGTCAGAGCCGTGCTGTAAATGGACCCTGGATGTTCCATCTCCCTGTACAAAGAGCTTGGGGGATCAAGTGGAAAAATGATGACTTTTCAGGAGAAATAATACAGTGGAGATTGGAATAAAGCAAGAGGTCAAAGTGATGTGAACCTTCTGTTTTCTCTGAGCTGCGAAAAAGGGATTTTTTTCCCCCAAGAAAAGCTGGCTGTGCCAGAGGTTTGGGCGACAAAGTCACATTTTCTGCAGTCCTGTGGCACACAGGAGGTGCTTGGAGAGTTTGCAAGCAGCCCTCGATCCATCATCTCCCTCAGACCCTCATTTTGCTCCTCTTAATTAACTTACTTCTTTCCCTGCTTCTCACCCCTCACAGCTCCAAGCTGCCAGTGCTTTCCCCTCGAACATTTCGGATGCACAGCCATGGCTCTTCAGCCCTTTTGCCTTCCAGGTCTGCAAAGGAAACAGAGAGAAGTGATTCTGCTGGTCCAGAGGCGGGCAGGGGTGGGGAGGGGAGCACGGAATGTGATGGGGATCTGTCGAATTGCCGAGTTCAGTCTCAAAATCTGAAGGTTCGATCCTCACACAGGGCACCAGCTGTTGAATTGCTGAGTTGTGGAGTTGCCGGGCCCCTGATAGGGAAACCCCTGGCCGTTCTGGGCTGGGATTAAATGAGGCAAACGGGACTTCCAGGATTTGGTTTTCAGATTCGTTGTTTATTGTTTCTTACCTACATTTCAGTGAGCTCCTCACCACACCAGACTGGCACACCAGGAAGAAAGGCACTGGAAGTCATCAGACCTCTGGTTTCAAGGTCTTTTATAGACATTTTATCCAATTAACTGCCAGAAAGTACTTTATTTCTACTGTACCACCAATAACTGATTATTTGTCGTCCACGTAANCTGAGGGTCAGAGCCCCTCAGCACAGGCAGAGCAATATTTCCTGTGCCCTGGATTCCAACAGTGATCCATGGAGGAAGTGTCACTGCAGGGTGGGAATTGTCCCCTGCAGCACCGCCGTGTCCCTAGGCTGGGGGACTGGGAGCAGCTGAGAGCTCTGCTGGGAGCTCAGAGGGAACTGGGATGGGGAGCACTGCAGAGGGGCTGGGGCTGGGATCTGGGAGCTGGATCCATTCCCCAGATTTCAGTGATCCCATTGGGATCTAGGAGCTGAATCCATTCTTCACACTTCAGTGACACCAGGAATTTGGGGGAAAATGAGCAAAGCCGTGTCCCACGTCCACGGAGGAAGCAGCCCAGAGTCTCTGTGGGTTGAATTAATGACTGATGCACCTAATGATGCCCTTAATTTGCACAATCCAGGGATTTCCAGCTCTTGGGAAGGCAGCTCCAGCCCTACTTTGAAGTCATGCTGCCCCCCAGAACGTCCAAGCTGCTGTGGAGGGACTTGGTGGGGTTGGGTATGTGTCAGTTTTCCATCTTCCGCCCCTCGTTTCCCAGGAGCCTCCTGTTCCTCGCCACACTGAGCCCACGAAGACATCCCAGGGCAAAACAACAAAAAAAAAGCTGGATTCTCCCACAGCAGCGATGTGAGGTTTTCATGGAGACCAGATTTTTTCTTTTCCAAAGTCAGAAAAACAGGGCTGGAAGTGGGAGGCAAGCAAAGGTCTCCAAGCACATCTTTTCCCCAAAAAAAGCCTCTCTAAATTCACCAATAAATGACAATTTTGTGGCTGCTGCTGGGAGAGGGGAAAAGGATCCTTGTTCTGCATAACATTTTCTTTTGGAGTTTATTCTTCCTGGGAGAAAATGGAGCTTTTTGGGAGCGGTTTTCCACAAGCACATCTAATCTACTATTAGGGTGGGGATGCTGGGAGCAGCTGTGGGAAAGGACCAAGGCATCACTTCATCTCACCTGAATCCAAAGTCACCCCTTGCACTTTCCCCATCGTGATTGAGGACTCGAAAATTCTCTTTTAATTTGCTTTGGTGCAGTGGAGGAAAGCTGGGATGGGGGGATGTGGGATTGCTCCTGCCTTTGTGGTGTTTTTTTCAAAGTGAGCTCCACTTGCCTCGTGTGAAAAGGACACAATGAGTTGGCTTTTGCCTTGGGAAGAAAGTGTTCTTTAAAAAAAAAAAAAATTAAAAAAGAGGCCTGCACAGCTTCAGAATTCAGTAGGATGGCCCAGGAGCTCTGGAAAATCAGTGAGAATAAGAGAGTGGAGTTGGTGCTAACAGACTGCAGAGAAGCGTCGAGGAGGGTCTCCCAGACCCAGCTGGAGCTTTAGCATATTTTGATTTTTCCTTTCATCCTGGCAGGCCCTGAAAAGGAATCAGAGAGGAGCTGATTCCTCACTGAGGTGAAAACTCTCTTTCCATCCAGTGCTGGGAACTGCAGTCTGCTGTTGAGTGGGGGAGATCACCACGGGGCTGAGGAGCCACCAGAAATCTTTTCCCGGCCAACTTCCCACCAGCCACCAGAGCAGCCACGTGTGGCAGAGCCTCGTGGCCCCAGCCCAGGGTGTGGAGATTTCCAGGAGTGACACCTGGAGGAAGGAGAGCACCTGGAGCTGCTCCTGGCACCCTCCAGCCCCTGGCATGTGGCAGGAGGTGCCACCCACGCCAGGAGGTGCCGACAGAGCTCCGACACTGCTCCTGCACTGTCCCTCCTGGCTCTGCCAGGCTGGGTCCTGGCGGGCTCTTCTCAGCTCTGCTGAAGGCTCCTTATCCACAGCAGGACTTTATTGGAATTTTGGTCACGGAGAATTTTATCCACTGAGATTTTTATGGATTATGGGTCTGTAGTTTAAATAGAAGTGTGTAATATCACATAGTGGAAAACTTAGAGTTTAAGATTTTAGAATATAGTAATATATATAAACAAGATGGAGATTTTAGGGGAGAGGTTTCTTCTTCTTCTTCTGCTTCTTCTTCTTCTTCTTCTTCTTCTTCTTCTTCTTCTTCTTCTTCTTCACCTTCTTCTTCTTCTTCACCTTCTTCTTCTTCTTCACCTTCTTCTTCTTCACCTTCTTTTTCTTCTTCACCTTCTTCTTCATAGGTTTAAGTGATATTATGTGATATTATGATATTATGTAGCAAAGTCCACATTACAGGCCACAGATAGTTACTAAATTAAAAATAAAAATAATTTTGGTGGCGATCCTTAGTTAGATAATTTGCCCTTAAAAGGCCTTATAAAGAAAAAACTAAGAGCCATTTTTTGCTTATTAACTTAAAGTGTTATAGAACTCACAACATGTAAGACTATAACATAAAAAAGAATTAAAAAACTTGGGGAGGGCACCAGGACTGCACCTCTTGAAGGTGAACCTGCCAAGGTTTGCCTCCAGATCTTCATCCCCACGAGCGGCCCAGATCAGCCCCACACCACCAGGGATGGCCTGGGAGGCTTCGTGGAGGTTGGTGGCCAGTGGCTGGGTCATTCCCAAGGTTTTCTGGTCTCCATATCCTGGGTGCCAACCCCCCCAGAGCCTAGGGCATCCTGCAGAAGGTTGGTCTCCAAGAGGAGCAACACCTCAGCAGCTTCTCCTTCTGGGAGATGGAGAATCATGATTCCCAAAGGGAGCTGTGTCTAGGATAGGGCAGAGAGAGGCCAAAAGCCTCATTCCCAAAGCTCTGGATCAGGGCTGACCCTGGAAGATCCCAAATTAAAAGCCCAAAGTGCTGTGTCCAGGGCAGCCCATGAATATTGGGAAGGAGGTGTTGGAAGCCACCCTGGAGTGACCCGTTCCCATCCTGGTTCAGCTCTGGAGGATATCCTGGTTCAGCTGAGGATAGGGAGAAGCATTGCCAAGTCCTAAAAATGCCCAGCTTTATTCCCAAAGGATGGTTTGGGCAGCATCTGTGAACACTGGCAGTTCAGCCTGGAATTCTGGGGGTACAGAGGAGGTTTTTCTGGAACATGAACATGATCAGGAGCACATTCCTGAGGCTCACGGGGCTGCCTGGTGAGAAGGAATGGTGGCTGGAGAAGGAAGGAATGGTGGCGGGAGATGGGATAGAGGCTGGAGAAGGAAAGGATTGTGGCTGGAGAAGAAGGAATTGTGACTGGAGAAGGAATGGGGACTGGAGAAAGGATGGATGGTGGCTGGAGAAGAAGGAATGGGGGCTGGAGAAGAAGGAATAGTGGCTGAAGAGGGATGGAATGGTGACTGGAGGAGAAGGAATGGTGGCTGGAGATGGGATGGGGGCTGGAGAAGCCGGAATGGTGACTGGAGAAGGGATGGTGGCTACACCAACCCCAGGGACTCAACCACCCCTCCCCAAACCCCCTCCAGAGCAGGGACCACCAGCCTTGATCAGGTTGGACCCACAGCAGCTGGAGCTCCCTTTGGAGAGCCCTTATTCTTCTGGCAGCTGCTGTGGTCCCCTCTGCAGCTGCTCTTCCCCCCTGGAATGATTTCCCAGCCAGGCTGGGTCCTCTGTGGCTGCCCAGGAGGAGCAGAGCTGCGTGGGGGTGTGTGGTGAAGATGTGTCTCCCTGAGAAGCACGAGCAGATGGTGACTCCATTCCTGGAGGCTCCAGAAGCCACAGCCGTTCATCCCCAGGAATAATTTCAGCCACAAAGCCTCCAATGGCTGCTCCCTGCTAAACACCCATGCAGAAAAATTAAAAAGCTTTGGGAAGCATCAGCATTCCTGCAACAGCAGAACAGTGGGAGGGATGGAGAGCAATTAAGTCAAGCAGTTAATTGCTGATGAGTGGTGGCCCTCTGATGGATGGAGGATCATTTGGTGGCTCTTCCGAGGGGGACAATTCCAACCCTGTGAAGTCGCACCAAGTGAATCTTTTGTGCTCCTGAGCTGCAAACAATCCCCTGTGGGCAGGGCACTGGGAGAGGGGTGCATCACCCAGCACTTCCAGGTGCCCCATTCCCATTTTCCCAGCCGAGAGAGGTTCTGTGCTCGGTTCCTCACGAGTTTTGCCTCCATGCACCGGTTGAGACAACAGCGCTCGTCCCGCTGTGTCCCAAATCCAGCTTGGGTGGGAAGGAGGACAAGACCTGGATCTGTTGTGGATTCCAAATTCATGCTCCAGACATAGACAGAGGTCCCTGGGCACGGGCTGGGGCTCTCAAGATGGGCACAGCCCCCACCACCATCCCCATCAAGTGTTCAATTTACCTTCCTAACGAGCCACAATGGCGTTTTCCCACTGCTGGAGGTGAGGTGGGTCTGCAGAGCCCTCCCAATGCTCCCAAAAGCTGCAAAACTCACCTTAATAAAGGGAATATCAGGATGCTCTGGAGCCAATCCAAGAACCTGTTCCAGAACCTCCAGTATCCATGGGAAGCAGCACCTTCCACACCAAAGCTTGGCACCAGGAGGGACCTTGGCCCAGCCTTGACCCCGCTGTCCCCTCCAAGGGTTAAGGCAGAGGCTGCATGGGCTGATGGAGTGAGAAATTTCACTTTGCTCTTTTTATTGTGGTTAAAAAAACCACTAATTCATCCTAAATCTGCCTGAAAGAGCCTTAAGTGGTAATACACCGATAAGACGACTTTATTTGGCTTAGCATTTGGGAAGTTTGATGTGTGTAAATGGGTGAGGAGACCAAAAAGGACTCATTTTCTCTCTGTCCTTTAGCACAGCCTGGCCTCCCTCCTGCTCTGCTGCTGGCAGGGTTTAGATATCCCAATCTTTTTTTCCCCTTTTCCAGCCAGGGATTATGGCTCAGCGCAGGGTGGGCGCCTGGTTTGGCTGATTCCCCCACAGTCTCCCCATGGTCCAAGGATTTTTCCATCCTGCTGTTCCCAGGATTCCATCTGCTGTTTCCATCCTGCAGCCCCACAACAATCCCTGAGCCTCTGTGGGGTTTTTAGGATTTTGCTGGGGTCAATCAGGGCTGGATTCCAGGTACCACTCCGGGGGAGGAGCCACACCCATCCCTGTATTTCAGCATTCCCATCCTCACCTAAGCAAAGCAGGAGTTTTGTTCCCCGTGGCACCAGCAGCTTTTGCTCTCTGACCACTGGGGTTGGGGCCACGATTTGTCCCCAAAAGTGTCACCAGCAGCTCCTTCCCAGCCACACATCTCTGCTTCTCCCAGCCCAGCTCTTCTCATCTGATCCCCCAGCATGGCCAGCTCTGATGCAGAATATCCCATTTCAGAGGGAAATTCCTCATCCTGACCCCTCCCTTCACCTCCAGGGCCATGGGACACCTTTCCCTGTGGCTCCCAAAATGCTCTTCCCAAGGTTATTTGGGCTGGGAAGAGAGGGATGAGCAGGAGCAGGAGAGGGAGAACAAACAGTGCCAGGCCTTGGGAGACTTGGCCAATCCCGTAAAGGTCAGGGATCCCATAAATTAGAGGAGAAATCCCAGGAAAATGCCCCTGCTCTCCTAGAAATGGATTGAGAACATGAATTGATGGATCTCTCATCAATGGTTGGTGCCTGGAGCTAATTTTTGCTCCCTATCCCTAAAAAAGGATTTTTGCTGCTCCAAGGAATGCATTTGGGTTGAAGATGAACACGTGGATGGGGATTGAAGTGTCACACCTTGAGCTCCTGGGCCAACACCCAGGGTGGATTTTTGGGCTCCATGTTTATCCCTTTGTGGTTTATCCTGGATGTAACAGCGGATTTGGAATTGTGGAATTAACCAGTGTCAGTGGGAGAGTCCCTTACTCCAATATCAAACCTCATCCCCAGCAAAGGGACAGCCCAGGAATGTGTCTGGAAGATGCTGGGATGTTTCATTCTGCTGCTTTCAAACCAAGAAGTTTCACTTCAGGACACTCAGCTCCCTTTGGATGGCTTTGAAGTGAGAAGTTTTGACTTCCTTTAAATGGATTTATGGGTTTTAATTGTCTGAGATTAAAAAAATAAAGGCGGATGAGCCCTAAAATTAAGGGGTTTTGGGGGAAGTGTGTAAAACCTCTCACCTTTCCCACTGATCTGGAAGGGAATGTCCTTGCCAGCTTCCCTCAATTGTTTTTTTGGGATTGCAGTCTCCATGCTGAGCATCTCCATCGGGGTCTGGGGGGGTCTCTCCCTTGGGATGAGCCCACAGATCCAGGGAGAACAGGGGAATGATAAAGGATTGCAGAGCAGGGAGGTGCTCAGACCCAGCCAGGGGAGTTTCATCTTGCCTCGTCCAATCCAGAGGGATTTGGGATGATTTCCATTATTCCTGTTCCATTTACCTGAATAAATAGAGGGTTTAAACTCATTTCACTGTGGTCCATCAGCTCACACAGCCTAAAGCAAATCAGTTTTTTTTTGGAATTGGGATGGTTTGGGTTTAGAGGAAGAATTTGCCACAAGAATTTCAGGAGGTTTCTTACCCTTTCCAACTGCTTAATGTGGGGAAATAAGGGGAAGTACCAAAAAAACCAACCAACCAACCAAACAAAAAAAACCCAAACAAGCCAGGAAAAAAAGATGAAAAAAGAGAAAATAGGATATTTTTCAAGGATTTACAACAAAATTCCCTTTGTTCTGGGTTGGCTTCAGAGCTCTTTCATAGGAGAAGTGCTGGATCCATCTGGGATTTAATGGGATCCTATCCCTGCTCCAAACATTGGGAACACCAGGAGGGAGCAGCACCCTTTGCCTCAGACCTTTTCCAGGGGTGACTGAACATCTGGATTTGTGCTCATTCCCCTGCTCCCCTTTCCGAAGCGCAGGCATTTTCCAGGAATGCTGTTCCTGAGGCTTGGCAGGGATGCAAAGGGCTGCTCTGTGGTCTGGGGGGGCAAACCAAGCATTCCAGGGAGCCCTGGGATCATCCAGAGGGAGCTGATTCCTCGCCAGGTTCCTCACATTTGTTTACTGCGGCAAAGAATTCATCTTTCCAGCTCATGCTGGGGATTAATTAATGGTTCTGGCTCCTGTGACCCTGTGATTAACTCATTTGCACATAATTGCTCGAAGACAAAACCATGGATTAGGAGCTTTTCTCCCTCCCCACCTCCAGGGGGACTAAACAATCAAAAAAACCTTGGATTTTTCTTCCCGTTTTTTGCATTTCCTTGCTTTTTTTTTTGCACATTCCTTATACATCCGGGATAAAAAGTCATTGGGAATTGATGTGAGAGGATATCCCAGTAGAAGACAGGGCACAGAGACCTCCACTGAGCCCTCCACCACTGATGCTGAGCAAATTTTGCTGCCTGAGGGTGCCATGGCACAGGGAAAAGGGAAATTTTTGCCCTGGGAATTTTGCAACCCGGGGCAAGAGCTCTGCAGCCTCCTGGGAGGCTCCTCCACCGGAGGAGCGTGGTGCCCACCAGGGCTTGGTGGCCTGTAGGGCAGGAGCAGCAAGGATGGAGCTTCTCATTTCTCATTTTCTGGTCCTGAGGCTGGGAAGTTTTGGAGCAGGAGGGGGGTGAGACAGAGACAGAGACTGCATCCCTCTGGAAAACCTCACCTTTGGGATAGAATGGAATCATCAGTGCTAGGGCACTTGAAGCAGGACCTACAGAAAGCCTGCTGTCCCCTGTGGGCCTCAGAGGAGAGGGACAGCCGTGGTCTTCATCCCTTCCAGGCACACAAACCCAGCTGTGGGACCTGCACCTCCCAAGGGATGTCCAGCATGGAAAAGAAGTTGGAAAACCTGGAGATCCCCCACATAGTGACATTCACCCTTTCCTCTGCCACCCCCAGGGCTGCCTCCACCCCACCCCAGGTCAGAGATTGCTTTTCACCCCCAAACCAGAGGCTGGAATTTGCTCTTTTTGCCTGATCCAGGCTCTCCTCCCTCCGCTCCCAAAGCCATTCCAATGTGAGATTCCAGAGTTAAAGCTTCAGGAATAAGAAGCTCTGCTGGGCTCCCTCCTTCCCACACCCATAATCTATTTTTCAGAGAGTCCTCGAGCAATTGAAGTTGGCCTTTGGAAGCCAAGGAGCTTCCAGATGGGGAATGGGTTTTCTATTCCTGCTTGTGCTCGACTCTGCTCCACCCTGACACCAGCAGAGCCCAGGATGGGGCGGGAAGGAAGAGCTGATTCCCTGTCTGGGAATATGGGATGGCTGGGGAGAAAAAAGCAGGGGTGAGGCTGTGACAGATGGCAAGGGAGGTGTGGAAAACGTGAATATTTGGATTATGGAGATAAATCCAGGTTTTCAGGACCCTGACATGCTTCAGGATCTGCTCCTAGCAGGAAAATCAGATTCCATGAGACAGAGATCTCTCTCCTTGGTGTGGAAAGCACTGGGAAGGTGGTTTCCATCCCATCCTGTGTGGGCCCAGCAGGAATGAGAATTAACTTTGAATCAAGCAATTATTTCCTTAATTTCACTCAAGCTTCAAATGTCTCCAGTTGCCAGCGTTTTTTTTTGGGGGGGGGGCATTGAGTTTCTTTTGTCTCTTTCTTTTTTTCTTTTTTATCCTATCTCTCCTTCCCCTCTTTACTGGCTCTACTTGTGTCATTAGTAATTAATAACTTTGGAGGGAGACATTTTCTGTGTAATTAAAGGAAGAAAAGGCCTCATTCCTTCTTAGCACAGACAGGATTTTCCGAGAGCATTTTTATCTCTCCTCCAGCAATCAGGGAAGGGGCTGGGAAAGGCCTGGGGACATTTTCCGTGCTGGTGTTTCCCAGCTTGGAGATCTCACCCTCCCACCTCCCCATCCATGACCAGGAGCTCCTCTGTGCCTTGGAAAAAGTGAGCTGGGGAACTTTAACTCCAGGAGGGATGCTCAGATTGGGAATTCCCAAGGAAAAGCTGCCTGGATGCTGCGAAACCCCCTCCAGATGTGGGTCCTCTCCCACAGAGCCCATGGCAAAGGTCTCAGGCTCAGCTCTATTTTGACTACAAATCCACCTTCTCACTTCTAGCATCCAAGTATAGAGGCCTTTTCCAAGGTCTCAAATCAAACCCTGTATGTAATTCTAAATTTCAGCCCGCAGGCCCAGTGTTCTGAGAGCTCTCTGCATTTTGGATTCCAACACCCAGAGAGGAAGAGGAGCATCACTGGGATGCAGGGAATGTCTTGGGAGAGGGCAGCAGCCTCAAGCCTTCCCTGCAGATCCGCTGGTGCTCCTCAAATTACTTCCAGCACTCGGTGAGAGGGATTTTGGAGGAGCCAGTGGGAAGAAAAGCTGGGAGGGAAGGGAGAGATGCGGTTCTGGGGAGGATACAGCAAAACTCAGTGGGAAAGGAGGAATAATTGGCCCAGAATTAGCAGGGAACAGCTGGGAACAGCCACCTGCTGGAATGCCAGGGAATTAAGGGGGGAAAATAACCAAGATGTCAAGGCTGCACAAAGGAATGGGCACGGAACCCGCCTAGGATATTTCCTGAGGCCATTATCTGACATTCACTGCCCCTCTCAGGAGATGGGCTCGGCCTCTTTCTGCTTGGAAAAGATTCCCAGGAGGGGAGGGTGAGGAGGAAAACCACGGTTAATGGGAGAACAGAGAGTTCCAGCGGGGAGGGAAAGTGAGGGATGATCCCGATGCCCAGCAGGGAGCCTGCAGTGCGTGAGAGCTGCTGGAATTGTGCTGGAGGCTCCCAGGATGGCGAGCTCCACCTTTCCTGCTGGTCCCGGACTGAAAGGAGGGATGGGAGGGAGATAATGAGAGATCTGAGGGAAATAATGAGGGATCTGAGGGAAATAATGAGATATCTGAGGGAAATAATGAGGGGTATGAGGGAAATGATGAGGGGTATGAGGGGCATAATGAGAGATCTGAGGGAAATAATGAGAGATCTGAGGGAAATAATGAGGGGTATAAGGGAGATAATGAGGGATCTGAGGGAAGTAGTGAGGGGTATGAAGGAAATAGTGAGGGATCTGAGGGAAATGGTGAGGGATCTGAGGGATCTGCCGAGGTTTGTGGGTGGAGCAGGGATGAGGATCTCGGCTGCCCCAGCAAGGAGGGAATGGGCTCAAAGGTGCCGCAGGAAGAGAGGAGGAATTTGGGAAGCTGAGAGGGAATTTTGTGGCCCCGCAGCCTTCCCAAAATGGGATTTATGCTGGCTCCTGTGGCGTTATTACAGCAAAAACATTGGGAGAATTGAGGTTTATTATTCAAATCTGCTCCTTTCTGCACCTCGGGAGCCTTGCACTGGCGGCAGGCTGATTGCAGGGAAGAAAGTCGGGGATCCTGAGGGATCCTGGCTCTTCCCAAGCTCTGCCAGTGTCTCAGCTGTCTGCTCTGGGATGGGGTGTCCTGCCAAGGTCTTCCTTCTTTCCCTCCCATCACAGCAACCCCATGGAATAATCAGAAATCTGTGGCAAAATCCAACCAAACCATGAGGAAAGCCCCTGTTATTCGCCCAGAGCTGTGGGAGGGATGATGGCCAGGGTGGCCAGGGCTTCCCAGAGCTCCAAATCCAGCCCCAACCATTCCACGAGTGCAGGGATGGGGATGGATCCCTCCTCTGTGGACTTCAGGAGGCTGCATCGTACCCCTGCTCCTCCTCTTCCCTCCCTTTTTGCCTTTTTTGCCTGTTTTTATTTTTACAACTCTCCAGGAGCCTCCCATTAAGCGCAGCTTGGAGAAAGTAATCAAGCTATTTCTAGGCAGAGAACTAATTTAATGCATGGATGACTTTAGCTCAAAAGAAGAAATAAGGACACTCAGGCATCCTAAGGGAGCAGAATAATAGGGTAATTTGCACAAGATGAGGAGAAAAAGGGGGAAAAAAAGGGCCACTACTTCTTTGCATAATCTTCTTTCTAAATCTCCTTTCTCCTGGTTGCTGGTCAAAATCATCACGTCTTGGGTTGAACATCCAGAGAGGGAAAGGCTGGAGAAAATTCCAGCTGTGGAGTGCAGAAAGGTGGGAAGAATCAGGCAAAGGATGAGACTTTGTGGCTTTTTTTAGGGGCAAAGAGGCCGAAAATTCTCCCAGGCAAAGAGGCAGCGAAATTTTTAGCGTCTGAGAAAAACTCCACTATTCCCAAACACCTAAAGGGAGGAAAAGCAAGGAAAAGGGAAGGTGGGAAAGGTGGGGAAATGCCACTCAAAATGTTTCCTTCTGGCGGCGAAACTCTAATATTTAGAGCTGCCTGATTATATGGAATAAAAGAAATGTCAGCGTGAAAATCACTTTGAGGTGCGAAATTGAAGCCTTCCCGTCCAGATGTGTGGAAACAGGGATGTTTTCACTTCACCAAAAAGCTTCGTGACAGAATTTTCCCTTCCCTTCACCCTCCCAAGCGGGATTTGATTGAAAGCACCACTTTCCTGCAGGAAGTTTGCGTGATGAGAAACCCGCCTTTCCTGTCAATAAAGCTGCTCCTGCTGGGGATTCCTGAGCAGAGTGGAGATCCATGGAGATAGATGGGCAAGTGATGGGAATGATAAAATCGGTGTGGCAGAGGCACCACAGAAAATATTTGGGCTGGACCACAGGATTTTGTCCCCAGGCCCCCCAAAAAGCAGGATCCAGGCACAGACTCCCTTCCTGCATCCCTGCCTTGCTCTCTGCCCAGCTCCAGCCACATCCCATGGAGAGAGAAAAGAAAGAGAAACGGGTCAGGATGGCATTTGTGGTTTCTTTGGCTGCAGTGGAGTGTCTGGGATGGGCAGCTTGATGGTGGATCCCTGGTGAGATTGCCCACATAAAATCACATCCCAGCAGGGCTTGGGGACATTGTGAGGAGGTTTGATCCTGTCGCCAGCCAGGAAAGGAAGAAAGAGCCTGTTCTTCTCCTCCATCCTGTTTTCCCCCTCTCCACAGCCTGGGCCCGGGGAGGGGTTGCTCCTGGGTTTCTCCTCTCTTGGCCTTGCTGGACCTCATGAGGACCCATTTTTTGGGCTTGTCCAGGTCCCTGTGGAAGGCATCCCACCCCTGGGGCATGGGGAATGCTCTGCTGGACCTGGTGCCACCTCCAAACTTGCTGAGGGTGCACTCAATCCCAGTCTGTGACAGTGGTGAGGACATGACACGTTACTGATCCCAGTCCAGACCCCCGGACTGCCACCAATCTCTACCTGGACACAGAGCCATTGGCCACCGTCCCCTGCATCCTTCATCTCATCCCAAGCTCCTCCTCGATGTGGGAAGCCCCCAAGGGAGCTGAGAAGAGGAACAACATCCTTGGGTAGGCTTGGAAAGACCCCGTGGGTGGAGAGCAGGAACACCAGGAAAGAGTTGTAGCATCTTATTAGTAAAGGGCAGCTGAGTCTCTAATTAAAATTTGCCTAATGACCTGGCTGCTTCGTCATTTTCACTATCAGCCTCAGTAATTGAACGTGACAGGTACTTAGGCAAAGACAAAATTAATTTCTCCTTTATAAAAAATTAAAGTGGCAGAGTGGGATTTGGCCATGCCCCGCTCCCGGTGTCCCAGCACGGGCTGGGCTTGGCTTTGTGGCCCTTGTGCCACACTGGGGCTCACCTTGGGCAAGGTGGCAGGAGGAGGAGGAAGGAGAAACACAGAGCAGGGTTTTCTTACCCTTAATCCCAGCTGGAAAAGTGCCCAGATGATGGAAAAGCACTTGCACAGAGACAGAGGGCCTGCTCTGCCTTGAGTCCTGCAAACCCACACAAACTCCAGGGATCGAGCCTTGGTTTTCCTCAAGGAGGGAAAAACAGATCCACAGTTCTTCCCCCAAATCCTGCTCCAATTCCCCACCTTTTCATGGCAAATCTGATGTTCTCCAGCTGCAGCCCCACGTCCTCAGCAGCCACCTTGTCCCATCCCTGCAGCCACCCCTCTCATGTTCAACGAGCCCAACCATTCAAACACTCAGCAAAGTCCCTTCCACTTCTCCAGGCCTCCCCTAAAACACATCCAGAAACCCACCAGCAGTTTAGTATCCACAGGCAGCTCCTGGGTGCTCCCTGGGAACACGGATCCGCCCCTGCTCCACCTGTGCCTGTGTCCCTCACCTGAGCAGCCCAAGGCTCTGAAGATCCAGAGTGTCCCAGCCCACAGGACAATGCCGAGCCCTTCTCTGTGCATCTCCCACCAAGCCTGGACAGTGGCAGTGGCAGAATTCCTGTCCTGTCCTTGGTGAGATGTGAGGCTGTGGAGGTGGATGGAGTGCTCAGCCCATCCCTCATCGTTCATGGCACATTGATTCTCAATTCCAGCCCCGCAGGTTATTTAATTGGGCAGATATCCCTTCAATTTTCTCCTCCAGCGATGTTATTGATGGCTGAGGCCTCTGTGTTCCTTCAAAGGAGCCTGGCTGTAATTAGAACAACACTCAAACACTCAGCTTTTGATTCTACTCCACACCCAAATCCCCAACAATCCATTAAGTCCATCTTGGAGGAATTCACTGTCCCAGGTTGAGCCCAGAGATCTCCTGCACTGCCCTAAGGGCTGTAGTCATTGCTCTTCCCTCTCCACTGCTCTCCACCAGGTGATTTTTGGAGAACGCTGCTCCATGCAAATCTCCCAGCAGAGCACGGTGTCACCGGGGTCAGGGGGTGGCCCTGGTCCCCAGCTGGGGCTGGTCACTGTGGCAGCTCCAGGACAGGTCTGTGGGTCAGCCCAGCCCCTGGGAGCCTGCACTGACCACGGGCCAGGCGCTCCCAGTGACCCCCAGTGTGGCACTGGGCACGCTGGAGGTGGGGAAGAGAAGCAGTGGCGTGTTCCAGGCAAGGCAGCAGAGACCCAGGGTGGCCTCTTCCTGTTTGTTCTGTGTCCCAGAGCACAGCCAGCCCCTGGGAAGTGGCAGAAATCTGGGCTCAAACATCCCTGGCTCTGCTGCATGGGAAGGAACCCAAACCATGCTTTTAGACCCAGTCTCTTTGGGAACAGGGGAAACTTCTGCGGCTGGAGCAACTCTGCTTCCTCCAGAAGGACCCCAAAATCCAGCCAGAGCATTTCCCAGTGAGAGGAATGATGGATTTGTCTTCAGAAACAAGCTGTGGGTCTGCTGGTAGATAAAACCAGCACCGAGAGATAAAAGAAACACTGGGAAGGATTCCACTGATTGATGAATGGAAAACAGGGATTTGCCTTTACAAACGAACTACAGGGTTGCTGATAAATGAAATTAGGTATTGAAAGATGAAAGAAACAATGGCGAAAAACCATGAATTCCATAAGAATTAAAAATGAAAAGGGAAGGTTAGACATTAGAGGGGAATCTCAGGTATCAGGCGTTCTGGGAAGTCTGTACCTCTCAAGTACCTCAGCAATGGGGAAAGAGAGAGGGAAATGGGGCCAGGAAATTGGGATAAAAAGAGAGGCTGCATCCTCCAAAATCTGAGAGACCCCAGGGGGATGCCCCATGGCCTCTCTCTTCATTCAAATAAACTAAAGGGACACCTCTGTCTCATTTTGGACACAAACCTCTGGTGTTTGTGGCCTAAATTTCCTGACACCAGCCTGGAGGTCCTGGAATATGATGAATTTCTGCTCCAGGTGGTTTGCAAGGGGTGTTGTTCGCAGCTTGTTTTATTTTGTAAGAGCTGGATTTGTTCTGGCTCCCCTACCCACCTGGCTGGTCGTGCTTCAGGAAAAGGAGCTCTTCAGTGAGTTCCCATCCTCTCCTGGCACTGGGAATACCCAGGTGCCTCCCAAGGGTGCTCCTTCCCCTGTGACAAACCCCTCCTTTTACCTCTCCCTCACCCAGAGTCCTACAGGGGAGGAAACGCTTTATTTCAGGCTTCATCCTTCCCCCCCCGCCCTTAATTCTTGATGGATGTAGTCTCAACCTTTATGCTATCTGAAAATGAATATTCTACTAGAGTATAAAAGCTGAAATTACACGAATTAATTACACCTAAATATTTAAATATTCTACTGAATGTTTGACTGCCGAGGTGGAAGAGCTGGAGGTGGAAGGGAATGTTTTGGCTGGGCTGGCAGATCCCAGCAAACACAATCAGAAAGTGCAGCCCCTCAACTTTTCCTCCTTTTCCCCCACATTTCCATGCGGAAGGCTGGAAAAAAAGCAGGTGGGAGCTCTCTGGGCCACCCCACAAGCCCTGCACACCTGTCCCCTCCACGGCACAAAGTCCCCAAGGCCACGCCCAGGCTCCGTGGGGAACGCTCCAATTGTCGCTGCTAATTACGCGCCGCTCGTTAATTACCCGCAGGTCACAGCAGCCATTCTTCCCCTCCGAAAGCCGCGCCGGTAATTCCGTGTTCCAGATGAACTCCGGGAGCTCCCTGCGAGTCGTTCCTTGCAGGATTTGGGGTCTCTAATTAACTGCGGGGATGGTGTAGGAGCACCCGAGCTGGGAATGCTGCTCTGCAGGGATTCCCTGTGCTCCCGGGATTTTGGGGAATGAGTGAGGAGCTTTCGAGGTGATGCCCAGAGTGACTGGGGAGGTCTCCTGGTGTAAACACATCCCGAGAAATTCCTGAGCGCAGGGAGGGGACAGAACCAGCCAGGGGAGGGTGGTGACACGTCCACTGCACATCAGCGCCTCCTTTAGCACCTGTCCCACCTGGACGAGGCCTCGTCCTCCACCTCTCCCTGCTGAGAGCTGTGCCAGGAGGGGAGGATGGGGCTGGCGAGCCAGGGAGGGTTTGGGCTGTGCAGAAGGAGGAGGATGGAGAGCCCAGGACAGAGGGGTGACTCCAGACAGAGGTGATTTTCCGGGGGGCAGAGTGTGAGAAGCTCCTGCACCCTCTGCTCCTGAGCACCCTGCATCCAGAGAACCAGCACTGCTCTCTTCCCTCCGTGCTAAAAATACTCCCTTCCAAAAAAAAAAAAAACAAAACCAAACCAAAAAACAAACCAAGAAACACACACACACAAATAAAAAAAATTAAAAAAAAAAAAGGAAAAGAATGAAGACAGGGAAATGAGAGGAGTTTAAACAAAGACTCCATGGAGACCACGGGTTTTGGTTCCTCCAGCTGCATTAGGTCCCTTCCCCCATTTCTCTGTCTCACATTTTAGGGCAGGAAGATGCTGTTGCTGGGTTTCTGTAGCTCTGGGAGAGGCACATCCACACACCCACCCAAGCTCGTGTGCAGCCACCTGGGCAGCACCAGGGCTGGGCTGTGGCACTGCTCCCTCCCATTGGTGACAAAGTGAGGGACAGGAGGTGGCAGACAGAGGGGCAGGGGACTCAGGGGCTGGCTTTTAGGCACAGTCCCCCAAGGTGGGGGCCCAGGGAGCCCCAGCTCCACCCGTGGCCACCTCCATCTCCCTGCTAGGACCTGCCTTCCCTGGGGTCCTCACCCTCAAGCCATGATCTTCCAGCAGCAGAGCCCCAAACCCGCGGGATTTAAACTCAGCAGTGCCCAACAGGCACTACAAACTCTTTTGGGACATCACTGGTGGCCCTGGGGCTGGGCAGGGGTGAGGATTTGAGCACTCAGGTCCTTGCCATGAGCCCAACCTGGGGCAAGGTATGTGGCCCCTCTGAGCCTTTGTGTCCCTCCCCATCTCAGTGGATTTGCATCCTGAACTCTCCAGGCAATGTTGGCCTTTCTCAGGGCCCAACAGGCTGAGAAAATCCCATTTGCAGGAAGCCCAGAGCAGCTCTAAGTGATGGAAATCTTTCCTTGGGCAGGGAGAGAGAGCAAAGGGAAAGAAAGATGAAAAAAGGGCTCTTTCTGTGAGAAATTAAATTGGACTTCAAATTTACAGGGTCTTCATTTTGTTCTGGTGCTAATGAATTAAGCCCTTGCTGACAGTTATATTGCTGCAGAAATAAGTGCTGGTTAAAAGCACTTTTGGAAACTCTGACTTTCATTTTAAAGCTGCCACAATTTACATTTCATCCCTTCATTAATTCATTTATTGATGCTGCTCAGGTAGGAAGCTCCCTCCAGGATTCACCCAGACGTGGTTTTTAACCCCAAAGCAGCTTCCCCGTGGAGCTGAAGGGGGCATTTCCCTGGAGGAGTTTTCCACAGGGCTCTCCAGGAGCTCTGGCTTGGAAGTGCAGGACCACAACTCCCTCCTTTCCAGGACCAGAAACACCTGGAGATGTAAAAGGGGCTCAGTGTTGGCCACTTCTAATGGTAAGAAAAAAACCTCATCCCCCCAGATTCATTCCCAATCCCAAAATTTGGCTTTTCCCTTTACACAGCACTAGGAGAAGCCCAGTGATCCTGTGTTAATGCTTTGGCTCCCTCTCCCTGAGGATCTCCTCGATCCTCACAGAGCACTTTGGGCACACAGGAATTTCCAATAACTGGAATTTCCAGGCAGCCAAAAATGCCCTCACAGCATCTCCATGCTGGGGGCTGCTGGAGCTCCGGGGACAGCAAATCCCCCACCTCTTCCTTGGAGTGTTCCTGCTCCAAGGAGGTGCCTCCTGCTTTGATTTTGGCCCAAATCCCATTTCTGTGGGGCTTTATGAGGCTCCTGCTCCCCCACAAGAGCCCCTGGAGCCACTGAGCTCCTGCCAGCAATCGGATCCCAAACGTTCCCGTCATTTATCCGGCAGCTTTCATTACTTCCCTTCTCCAAAGACTTGTTCAATAAATTACCACTTTATGAATCCATAAGTGCTCTGTGCAGCCCTGAACAAAAGAGAAGGGAAAAAAAAAAAACAAACCAACCTAAACTCTACAGGCTGGACCAGCTGTAACAGCAGAGCTTTTCATGCTGGAAAGAAAGGAATATCCCACATGGATAACAGAGCCTTCAGCAGCCAGAGGACAGCAACCCCCTCAGTGCCACTGCAGAGCCCAGAGGGAGCAGGGGATGGAGCCTCTCATTATCCAAAATCCTGCACAGAGATCTCCTTGAAGGCCTGAGCCCCCCCAGAGCACAAGAGGAGGAGGGAAGGGCTTTAAAAAAGTGTAAACAAGGAGAAAAAAAATCCTATTTCTTAACACAGCTCAAATCAAACCCCCGTGGTTCTGCCCATTCCTGTGGCTGGATTTCCTTTAGCAGGGTTATTCTTGCTCGTGGGACTGCAAGGGTGGAGGGTGTCCCTCAGGACAGACCCCACACAGCCCCAGTGTCCCCTCACAGAGTGGACAGAGGGACCTGGCAGGTCCCTAAAATCCCACCTGGGAGCTGCAAGAGGCAGAGAGGAGGAGAAGCAGGGACAGAAGGGGCTGAGTCAGGGATGGGGGCTGACATGGGTGGGGCAGGGTGGTCCTGGAGATGCTAAAAGGGGATTTTGGCCAGAGCTGAGATCTGCCCTCTTTTAACCCCATCCTAGCTCTGCCTGCAGCCTCAATTTTCCCCCAAAAGCTGGAGCTGGGCTCCAAGCCAGGCCCAGCCTGGCTCTGTGGAGGGGTGCTGGGAGTGCTGCCCTCCCTCCCTGCCAGGATGGAGAGGAGAGGGAAGGTGGACGAGCTGCCAGGCAGAAAGAAACCCCCCAGATCTGCCTGCAGAGCCTTTCCACTCTGGCAGGCAGCAAACGGGGGGAAGAAGAACCAATAAAAAAAAGTACAAAAAAAGAAATCAATAAGCACCACCCAGCGTGGCTCCATCTGCCATTGATTTATGGCCCTGCTGAAAAGCCTGGTTGTCCACAATTATTGGGCAGTCAGCTCCTATTTGCCATGATTTCCTCACCCCTCCTTTTCACCTGGCACCCTGTCACATCCCAGCCTGGCTCTGAGGGCTTTGGGGGCTCAGTCCCAGCTGGAAGAGTGGGTGGTGGGATAGTGGGATGCTTGTCAAGCTCAGGACTGATCCTCCAAGGGCCTGGGATGGCAGCTGGAGGGAGGATGTGGGTGGCTTGGCCACGGAGCAGCAAGGGGGGAAAGAGCAGTCAGGTGGAGTGCAAGGAAAGCCGAGCAGAAAATTAAATGTTGCCCTGAGCTGCTGGAAATTCAGCTTTATCTCCAAAGGGCCCAAAAGCTGGGCACAAGGAGATTTCCTCCCTAGTCCTCTTGACAACCTTTCCAGCTTGATTTTTGCTCTTTTGGCCGTTTCTCTCGTGTATCAGTGACCCAGGAGGTCAAACTGAGCCAGGCAGCCAATGGTGAGGGAGATCCCGCTGGATGAGCTCCCTCAGATATGCATCCCATTATCCCAGCGCTTCCTCGGGCAGCAGGGGCAAGAAAATCAATGTCAGGAGATCATCAAGTGTCCTCTGAGCCAGCAGAGTGGAGCCTGCACCTGCAGAGTCCAGCCCGGCCACCTCCAGCACCTCTGTGGGATTAAGGAGCTCTGGCAAATTCCAGGATCTCCTGCCCCTGAGGGAAACTGCCCTGGGAACTGAGCAGTGAAGGTTTCCCCCCTCCCCGAGGGCAGGCTCAGCTCTGGCACCATCAGGCAGGGATGGAAGGGGATCCAGGAGAAGGGGCCCATGGCAGGGGGTGGAACAAGATGAGCTTTAAGGTCCCTTCCAACCCAAATCTTTCTGTTTGCGGGAGCTCAGCTCAGGACAAGGCCTCAGAACGGGCCCCCCCGGCTGCTCAAGGTTGCTCTGGGTCTTCTCCAAACACCCACTGGGCAACCTAAAGCAGTGAGAGGAAGGAAAAAGTGGTTTGAGCACCCAGGTTGGGTAAATCCTCCTCACAGGAATCGCTGGGAATGGGAAGACCGAGCTGTGACCTCTTGGTGCACCAAAGGTCCCCTTGGGGAGGCAAATTCTTCAATCATCGTGGAAACCAACTCAGTGACTCTGGTCTGCAGGGAGCCTGGAAAAAGCCTTGGAGCCACAGTTAGAGCTGGCAAGCTGAATTTTAATTACTTTAGATTATTTTGGTGAAAAATGGACATATTATGGAAGGGCTGGTTGCAGAATTGAGCCCTGCATGGAAGACTTTGACCTAAATCCACACGTGATTAGAGGAAGGAACAAAAGAAAACAAGGCTGCAACTGTGGATCTTGCTTTCAAGCAGAGTGGACACCGAGAAACCAAAGGAATTTTTAGTGAATTCAGCTGGAGAGAGGTCAAGGATGCAAATGTGCAGGATACCTGGAATGGCATCAAGTGAAAGGGTGTTGGAGCTGCAAGAAATCCCAAGCAGGATGAAGAGAAACTAAAAATAAAAGAAGAGCTTGTGAGGTAATGGGCTGAGCAGCCACATGAAGGAAGGTGTCGGGAAGAAGCAGGGACCCTGCACATGCTGGGAGAGAGGGGCTCTGGGATGAGAGGTCACAGAGGCCACCAAGTTTTGAACAAATTGCATCAAGTCGGAGCTGAACCTCGCAGAAGAAGTACTGGAGCAAAAAGCTGCTTATGGATCTCAAACAGAGCCTCAGAACCTCTGTAGCTCACAGAACAAGGGGTGTGAGGTGAGCAGAGCAGAGAAAACACAAAAAGGATAACTTGGGGCACATCCCAGCACTGTTTTTTCAGCGATTTCAACCAGGGTGAAGCAGGGAAACGGGAGAGAGGAGCCAGCAATTCCCTGGAGTGGTGAGGAACAGGCACGAGGGAGAGCATTTCTGCCTGCAATTATTTTTATTACATCAAGATAAAGTATTATTAGTTTGGAGCACAGCACACGTGGGGGCTGTGTTTAAACACGAGACACAAACCCATTAATCTGATCTCGTAGAGGATGAGGCCTCGCAGCAGATTCCAGCACGGGGCTAATTGAAAGTGAGCAAACAACATTACAAGGGCTTAGCAAGGGGAGATCACGCCAGAACAAGTGGATTTGCCTCATCCCCTTTTGTCTGTGGAATCAGCTCTTCCCATCCACCTGGACAGGAGCTGGAGGGCTGGGACAGAGGGACAGTGAGGCAGGAAAGATGGAAAACTTCCAGACAAAAATCCCCTCAGGACATCTCCAGGTAGGAACCACCCCACGGCCACGGCAGCACCAGAGAGCCACTGACCCCATGTCGGGATCCTGCTTTTATTTCATCATTAAAATAAAATCACCTTGATCTTCCTCAGGCACGGGGCGAGACCAAGCCCGTTTGAATCAGGTGGTGCCATGGGAATTCCAGGCAGCTGGGAGGGGAAAAGTCAGGAGTGTTCCTCGGGAATGCAAACTCCCTCTGGATCTCCCAGGCATGGGCACCCTGAAGGGGTCTGGTGCCTGCGGTCCTGGGAAGGGCTGAGGGAGGGAAGGGGATGGGGGAGAGCAGTGCCAGCCCCTGGGATGGGATGGGATGGCATGG
>VXBQ01012980.1:33155-68833 GCA_013400175.1 Phainopepla nitens | reverse complement strand
AACCTCATATTCTTGGGTATTTTGTTGAATTATTCTTGTTTTGGGAAGGAAAAACCACTCTGAGGGACAGCGAATCTCATATTTTTGGGTATTTTATTGACTTATTCTTGTTTTGGTTAAGGAAACACCGCTCAGAGGGGCAGAGAATCCCCTATTCCTGGTATTTTATTCAATTATTCTTGTTTTTTTGACTCTTTGAGGGAGAGCTCAGAGCCCCTGGCAGGGCCTGGAGGGGCTCCAGGAGAGCTGCAGAGGGACTGGGGACAAGGGACAGAGGGACAGGACCCAGGGAATGGATCCCAGTGCCAGAGGATGGCTGGGATTTTGGGCAGGAATTGTTCCCTGGGCTGGAATTCCAGAGCAGCCCCTGGATCCCTGGCAGTGCCAAGGCCAGGCTGACACTGGGGATTGGATCACCCTGGGACAGTGGCAGGTGTCCCTGCCATGGCTGGGATTTAGGATCCTTTCCCACCCAAACCATTCCATGGTTTTATGGCTGGGTTTGGCGAGGGGGTGGCACCGTCCCTGTGTGGGGCTGTGGGTGACTGCAGGGACTCACAGCGAGTGCCACCCTCCCTGCCACGCCCCGCGGGACCCCAGGGCACCTGCCACAAACCCCTGCTTCCACCCTCTCCCTGGCTTTCCTTCTTTAAAAGTAATTTAAAGTAACTCGTTAGGAGTCGCCTATAAATAACGCCGCTAAAAAAAACTAATCTAGTTTCTGCATTCTGGGTCACCGGAGCCAAGTTTAACACGCGGATGTTCCCGTTCCCAAATCCACGGCGAGGAGACCTTTCAAGGAGGCGTGGCTGAAATGGGGAGCATCAATCACACGGGTTAGGAATTTCCACACAGGGTCTGGGAGGTGTGGCACCTCTGATCCCTGCAATCCCAGCCCTCTGGATGTGGAGGGGAAGAGTTCAGGGCCAAGGGGAGAGCCAGAAACTTTTAATTAGAATGATATTGAAACATTGCGCTGGGTTAGAGCCGATTTTGTGGCAGGATTTTTGTGTGAGAAACATCCTTGAGGTCACCCAGCCAGAATCAAAACATCTCTGTGTTATCGACTCTGTCGCCAGCACAAATCCAAAACACAATCCCAGCCGCTGGCAGAGAATGAATTGTACCCCAAAAGCAGCACGGGGGGGTTAAAAATGCCCCTCTGTGCAGGGTGGGGAGGCGATGCCAAGGCCCAGGGTGGGCACAGCTCGGGGGGCACAGATTGGGGGGCACAGCTCGGGGGGATCCGTGGTTCCCCACGGCCTGGCACGGTCAGGAATTCCCAAGGGATGAGAGGGACAAGGGAACATCTGCAGCCTGGTAACTGCTGGGACTGGGTTGGACATTGGGAAGGAGTTCTTCAGGAAAGGGTGATAAAGTTCTGGAATGGCTGCTGGGGAGGTGCTGGAGTCACCATCCCCGGGTGTGGCACTGGGTGCCAGGGTTTAGGTGAGGAGTTGGGCACGGGTTGGACTCGACCTTGAAGGGTCTCTTCCAACCTGGGCATTCTGGGATTCTGTGATTCTAGGATTCTGGGATTTTGGGATTCTGTGATTCAGTGATTCTAGGATTCTGGGAATCTGTGATTCAGTGATTCTGGGATTCTGAGATTCTAGGATTTTGGGATTCAGGGATTCTGGGATTCAGGGATTCTGGGATTCTCATCCCAAGGAGGAGCCTCCTGTGCCAGCTCTGGCTCCACATCCCCCTCCTGGGCAGCAGCAACCAGGGACGGGCATCCTGGCAGTGCTGGGAGTACCAAAACCCACCAACATCAGCTGGGAAAAAGATGAGAGAAACACTGGGAACAGGGTGGGCTGAAAGGTTTGGGTGCCCTGGAGTCATCCCCTCTTCTGCCTGTGGGGTGGCAATCACAGACTCATGGAAAGATTTGGGCCGGAAAGGAACTCAAACTCATCTTGTCCCTGCCCCTGCTGTCCCAGGATGTCCAGCCTGGCCTTGGACACTTGCAGGATTCCAGGGGCAGCCACAGCTTCTCTGGGAATCCCTTCCCAGCCCCTCCCCACCCTTAGAGGGGGGAGTTCCTTCCCGACATCGCTGTGGCAGTGGGAAGCCGTTCCCCCTTGCTCTGCCACTACATGTCCTGGTTAAAAATCCCTCTCCAGCTTTTCTCTAGGAGACTCTGACTCCCAGGCACGGCTGCAGAGGGATAAAGGGGCTGGGATGCACAGGGAGTGGCCCAGGGTTTATTTGGGATTAACCTTTCCCTGGAGGGGTCTCCTCCAGGTGCTCAGCCCGGATTATCCCAATTTTCTCCCCTGACCCCCAGGAGCAGCTGAATCCCTCCCTCTCCCCAGCTGAACCCTGCTTCCCTCCCAGGCTGCCTGCTGGCTGAAAACTCCATAAAACCAGGAGCTGCAAAGTGCAGTTTTAAAAATAATCCCAGCAAATGGCAGGAAGGAGCAAAATCCTGGAGACGAATTCCACGGGGAAAAGGTTCCACCACGAGGTTAGGAGGGGGTGGCATTTGACACAATTTGTGTGGTGCAATTCTTTATTTGGGGCTGCTTTAACGTCACCACCAGCCTCAGAAGGAATTTTTTTTTTTTGCTGAGCAAAGGAGGAGCTGCCTCACTGCTCCCAGGCTGTGGGAAGTTTGATTTATGGGATCTTCACTGGGGAAGTTTCATTCCCCCAATGCCACCAGAGCTCTGATAACGTTTTGTGGAGGACAAGAGCGCTCCCCTCTCCCTGAATTTCCCAGTGTGGGCATCTGGAATGGCAGGAGACGAGTGGCAGGCACTTCCCATTCCCAATTTTCCTATTTGAGTGGGATAAAGCTGTTTCAGCCTTCATTCAATCCATGCTTTAAGGTGCCAGTCCTTGCAAATCCCTCCCTGCTGCCCAAAATCTTGTTTTCTTTTAAGTTTTAACACATCATACACGTGATTTTTCCAAGTTTCCCTTCTATTTTTTTTCCCCTGCAGACAGATGCAATAATTTTTAACCTCGTAGTAAACCCTCCTCACTTCTAATTTTACACAGGGAAGGTATTTCAGCTCAATCCTGCACAGGAAGGACCCAGCTCCTGCCATTCCAAACACAAATGGCATTTCTCTCTCTCACAACCCCTCCACCAGCACCATGGAAAACTTGGGATTTGTAGGAATTTTCAAGGGTGTGAGCACAAAACCTTGGAGGTGAAAGAATCTGCTTTACAGCTCTTTTACTCAGTGCAAAGGAGGTTTAATACAAACAAGGCTTGTGGGGTTGATTCTGAGGCAGAAATATATCACAAAAATAAGATTCTTATTCTTTTCCTGGTGCTGGTTTTACAGGCAGGTTGCTGATTATCATAAGCTATTAAATTGGTTCGATTTTTCTATTTTGGCACTGCTGTAACCCCATTCCAAAATGGGTTTCTCGTGTTCTCTCCTGCTAAATTGCAGAAGTTTTTGGGTCAGAGAATGAAGAAAGCTGGGAAGTCACAACCACCCTAAAAAACCACCATAAATCCCTAAATATGGGAATGTTTCTGCCATCTGGGTCTTCATCCCAACACCCTCATGTCCACCCAGAGCTCCCAAATTGTGTTTTTTGACTTTAAAAACTGGGTTTGGGGTTTTTTTTTTCTTGAACTGACTCCCACACAGAGCTGAGCATTGCCTCCACCCAGGTGGGATTTGCCAGGGAAATGGTGCTGGGATAAAAACATCCCCAGGACAAAGCAGGAAAGGGAAGTTTCCTCTGAACACAAAGAATCTCCCTTTCCTGAAAGGAAAAGGGCTTCACTGGATCAGGGCAGGATTTCCTTTTCCTGCTGCAGCCCCTCTGTGAGCATTCCTGGGCTCTGTGGGCTCTGTGGGCAGGAGAAAAGCTGCCAGAGTTCCCCTGGGATGGGGGAAGGTGCCCCTGCCCAGGGGATTGGAACTGGATGAGCTTTAAGGTCCTTTCCAACCCAAACCATTCTGGAATTCAGTGATTTGGTGGCTCTGGGACAAATATTCTGGCAGAGTGGAAAATTCTACAGCTTCTCCACACGGATAAATTGTCTCCTCTCCAAAAATCCCAATTACATCCTGCACTCTGATCGTCCCAGCCCCTGCCTTTGGGATTGGGAGCGCTGGGATCCTGCACTGCTCCAGGTTTCCCAGCCCTGTGCATCCCTGAGATTCCAGCAGCAAACCAAACACCACCTCTGAAACGCCAAATTGAGGCCAATGAATTTAAAAACAGCCATGGTGGGGACTCACCTGCAGCTCCTTGGGGTGCAGGGGTTGGATCCAGCCAGCTGCATTCCCCTCTGGAATGCTGCATCCTCACGTGGGGAGCTGGAGGGCACAGGGATGCCACAGCAAAACCCTTGTGGGCATTTGGGCATTGTTCTTGTACCTGCTTGGATTTGCAGGTTTAACTCTTTAAATTTAGCAAATTAAATTTAGCCAGTTAATCCTTTGCTTAATTTAGAGGTGGGGGTGAGGGGGAGGGAAATCCCAGCAGGACTCTGAGCGGTGGCACTGCCACCACAGCTCTGCTGGTGGCACAGGGTGGGGACAGAGGTGCAGGACAGGGACGAGGGCAGCACCCCAAAAATAATCCCTCTTAGGCCATGCTCAGCATTCTGGGCTCTGGCAGCCCCCAGCTCTCCAAACTGGGGTTTGATGTTTGCTGGGATGGCTCCACCTCTGCCAGGGCTTCCAGAATCCCAGGAGTTTTCCCCACATCCTAAAACACCCACAAAATCCACGT
The DNA here is from genome assembly GCA_013400175.1 of Phainopepla nitens. NCBI lineage: Eukaryota > Metazoa > Chordata > Aves > Passeriformes > Bombycillidae > Phainopepla > Phainopepla nitens. The sequence goes on along the minus strand of VXBQ01012980.1, from coordinate 64,123 downwards.
TGGCTCTTTGCCTTTGGAAAAATTGTCGGATCAGAGAGCTGCTCCTGCCCAGACTGGTTTTCCTCTAAATTATTTGTTGAATCATAAAATCACGGAATGGGTTGGAAAGGACCTTAAAGCCCATCCCATTCCCTACCCACGGGCAGGGACACTTTCCCCAGTCCCAGACTGCTCCCAGCCCTGTCCAGCATGTCCTGAGGCAATTCCAGGGCTGGAGCTGCTCCCTCTGTGCCTGTCCCAGCCCGGGAAGCACAGGAGGGCCAGCAAAATCCTTGGAGTAAAAAAAAAGGAATCTCCTTATCTGTCCAACAGCCTCTGGAATTCGGTGTAATCATCAAGGCCAGGGGGAAAAAAAAAAACAAACAAAAAAAAAACAACAAACCGCCCTTTAATAAAGGGCTTTGGAAGGCACGTGGGTAAGGAATGCGAGCAGGGAAATAGCTGGAATATTTCAAATGCATGAATCCACAGAGCCCTGCTGAATCTCAATATTTATGTTGCTTCCTCTAAATGCACTCACTCCTGAATTCCAGCGTGTGCAGAGAAGCTTTTGCAGCATTTCTCCCCCAAAATTCCTCCTGATCCTTTGGGCGGAGAGGAACCAGCCCCTAAAGGAAGTCTCAGCTTCATTAAGGAGTGTGTTAATCACCTCGGGGGGCCTCTAGCTGTCACTGGGAGGGGCTGGAGCCCAACAAAAGCAGGGAGGAGCTGTGCTCAGCTCCAGCAGAATCCAGGAGGGTTCATCCCACCTGCCTGAAGCCGGGAACGTTTGGAGCAAAAACCAACATCCAGGAATTTCTCCCAAGTTTTTGTCGCATTCTGGACGATCCAGCTCGCTGCCCGACTTAGGGCTGAGGATTGTAAAATTTTTTTTTTTTTTGAGGACTGCAAATATTTTACAGTGTATCCTTTTTTGTCCGAATCAGTTGAAGGAGAGGCGCAGAAAAGAGTTTAGAAAAACCAAGTTTGGATATCCCTCCCACAACCCGTAACTCACGCTCACCCAGAGCCCCCTCGCTGCCAGCGCTGTCTGAGCCCAGCTCGGGGCTTGAGTCGGCTTACAGAGAATTAATCCCGGCCTAAAGCAGCCAAAGCCTGGACACGGAGCGAACCGGGAGAGGGGAAGGTGCAATTCCGGCTGCCAAAGGAATTTCTGCCTCAAAGGGTGGGATCGAACCCCAGCAACCCGCTCCATTAGCAGTGAATTAGTGCCGCTGAGTCCCGGTTACCTGAGGGACAATTCTGTGCTGTTCCTGCCCCCCCAGGCTCCCGGTCCCACCGGGATGCGGCTCAGCTCTGCCCCAGGGCGTTCTGCAGCTTTGCTTTTCCCCGACATCCTCCATCAGCCCTTCCACGGAGCCATCGGAGCGGCGCAGCTCAACAATCAGGCTCAGAGCAAAGCGTTCTGGGTTGAACTTCTGGTTTTCACTCTAAATCTCAGGGCCAAACTCCCTGCTCTGCCTTCTCCTCCCGTTTTCCTCTCATTTCCTTGCCAGAGGCGGAGCTGGGTGTGTGGGACGGTCCCTGGGATGTGTGTGAGTGTTTCCTTGGCTCCCCTCCTGCTCTGAGGAGTGAAAAAGTTGGATTTGAAGGGCTGGGAGGGCTTTTCCAACCGAAATTATTCTGGGATTCCTTTTCCTTAATCATTCTGGGATTCCTTTCCTTAATGATTCTGGGATTCCTTTCCTTAATGATTCTGGGATTCTTTTTCCTTAATAATTCTGAGATTCCTTTCTTTAATGATTCTGAGATTCCTGTCTTTAATGATTCTGGGATTCCTTTTCACTAGTGATTTTGGAATTCTTTTTCCTTCATGACTGTGGGATTCCTTTTCTTCAAGATTGTGGGATTCCTTTCTTTAATGATTGTTGGATTCCTTTCCTTAATGATTCTGGGATTCCTCTCTTTAAGGATTCTAGGATTCCTTTTCATAAAAAAACAAACAAAAAAAAAACAACAAACCGCCCTTTAATAAAGGTCTTCAAGATTGTGGGATTCCTTTCTTTAATGATTGTTGGATTCCTTTCCTTAATGATTCTGGCATTCTTTTTCCTTCATGATTCTGGGGTTTCTTTTTGTTAATGATTCTGGGATTCCAAGAGCTGATTTTGAGAAGGTACCACTGAGACCCCTGACCCACTCCTGGTGGCCTCCTCGAGCATCTCCCCTCAGTTGTTCCCCCACAGCTGGGGTTCTGCATCCATGGGGCACCCCTAAAGTCACAGAATCATAGAATTATTTAGGTTGGAAAAGATCTCCGAGATCATCCAGCCTGGGCCTGATCCCCACCTTGTCCCTAGCCAGAGCCCNTTTCCATGAGGAAATTCCTGCTGATATCCTCTCCTGGCCCTGCCTGAGGCTGTTTTCTCTCCTCCTGATATTGGAANGTGGAATGGATTTGTGTGGTAGGACAAGATTGGTTAGAAAAAGGTCACGTTATTGCCAGATGAAATTTCTTATTATTGGTTTAATAATGTAAACATCCTAATTGTCAATATTCTATTGGTTAATGAGTCTTTAAAGGACATTGCAAGCCAGAGTTCTGTGATTTCCAGCCATGCTTCACCTGTAAAAGTGACATGCAACACCTATAAAAGCCCTCACACTTTTGCTCCATGTAGAAAATAAAATAAATACACTTTTAAGCATCTACAAGTCCTGTCTCTTGTCTCATTGAAAATTTCTCTGTGGAATGGTGAAGGTGGGCCAAGCAGCCCACATCCTGTCCCTGTTCCCTGGGAGCAGAGCCCAAATCCCCTCCTGGCAGGGAGCTGTGCAGAGCCACAGGATCCCCCCGATCCCCCTTTTCTCCAGGCTGAGCCCCTTCCCAGCTGCTCCCCCCAGCATTTGCTCTCTGAGGAGCCCGGAGAGGCAGCAAAGGGAGGCAGAAATGCAGCTGCACAGGCACAGATTCCTTTCAGCAGCTCCAGAATTGCTCTCCAAATTAAACTGAGAGTGTGGAACGGCCACCTGGGAGGGGGAACTGCTGCGGGGAAGCTTTCCCTCCCCCATCCCTTGGGATGCAGACTGCACACAGGGAAGGACTGGGAAAGCCATCCCTGCTGTCACCCCAAACACTCTGCACCATCCCAAGGCTCTTCCCTGCCTTTTCCCTGCTTGGTTTCCCCAAATATCCAGAGATATTTGGGAAAACCAAATACCCAGAGATTCCTCATGTGCCGCACCAGGAATGCGGCCACGCGACCCAGGGAAGTATTTTAATACTCATTTATATTCAAAAAAACCAGAAATACAACTTCAAAAAAAAACAAAACCAAACCTCAAACTCCTTTCTGACACGTAAATCCAGGGAAAATAAAATCTGTGACTGCAGCAAACGGAACAGTGAGGCACGAGCTCTGCTCCCTGATGAGGAATTGTGCTTCGCCCACAACAGATGCAGCTCTTGATATTTGTTTTCTGCATAAATCTACATTTTAGCCTGAAAGCAACTGCTCAGGCTTTGTCTTGCCCTGTTCCATCTCTCACTGCTCTTTTTTCAGCTCAGTGCCTCACACAAACAGCTCTGGTTTGGGCTTTTCCAGCCCCAAATCCCAACCAGGGAGGTTTTGGCCACGGAATGACTTTGCTGCAGGCCTGGTGGAGTTCAGGACGTCCCTTTTTCTACAGTTATCAATTCCTGCCAGCAGGGATGGTCCATCCCAGCCCCGAGGGATGGGGCAGAGCCCTCCGGGCTTGCAGCACCCGGGGGAACAAGGAGGGAGCAGCTGGAGTGGGTGCTGTGCCTGCAGGATCGGAGCTGGAGACGGGAATGGCTGCAGGAAGGCACAAACTCCACCTCGAGCTGCTGCAGAGGGGCCAAGTTGGGCATTTCTGATTATTCTGTGTGGGTCCAACATTCCCGTCCTCTCAGCCCAGGAGCAGCTTTCCAAAGAATAAAGCCTGACCTCACGTTATATGGAAGGAAAAACCCAAAGCCAGCTCCCCAAACCGACACAGACTACATTGTAAATAAATAATATGAGGTATAAAGTGGCTTCCAACCCCGGCCATTCCATGATTTTGTCCTTGGCTCCATGATTTACAGCTCCTATTGCAGCCAGGGCTTTGGGAATGGCCACGTGCTGCTGGATTTCCCCCGGAATGGGAAGCAGGGGAAACAGAAAGTGGATAATCCTCTTAGCAGGGCTGTGCCAGGCTCCAATTAACAGCAGAGGGTTTGTTATTAACGATGGGAATGAGGGAAAATTGAGGATGTAAGTGCTGGGAGAAGGGAGGTGGCCCCAAAAAACTCCCAGGGAGGGAAGAAGGAATGCCTGGAGAGCAGCAGTGGATGAGGGATGGAGGATGTCACCCTGGTGGTGACAACAAATTCCCAGACTCCTCCCAGACCTGGGACACTCCTGAAATCCCAAAGCTGCTTTTCCCTGGAGCTGGAAGATCTGGGAATATCCAGGGTGTTGCCTTTTCCCTGAGAAGGTGCTGGAGTTTACCTTTGCTCTGCCCCCCCAGACCAAATCCCTCCCCACCCAGAGCGTCCGACCCTCCACAAAACCCGGCCCGAGCAGGAACTTTAAACCCAGCCAAAGTGAGTCTGAAACCCAGGGAATTTCAGGGAAATGAGCCCAAACCTGTGAGGAACAGATGCCAAACATATCCAGAGGACTGAGTTGGGGGGATTCCTGGGGTGGACACCCCTTTTCCAGGCTCTGTGTCCCCAGTTCCCATCCCTATGGATGGATGGTGTCTGTGAGGGGCAGCACGTCCGTGGAGCAGCTCCTTCCTTTCCCTCCCTCCCTCCCTGGGATGGGAAAGCAGGGCTGGAGCAGCCCCTGAGCCCAGGGATCAAACCCAGGAATCAAACCCAGGGATGGGAAAGCAGGGCTGGAGCAGCCCCTGACCCAGGAATCAAACCCAGGGATTATCCCAGGGATGGAAAAGCAGGGCTGGAGCANGAGCCCAGGGATGGGAACGCAGGGCTGGAGCAGCCCCTGAGCCCAGGGATCAAACCCAGGGATGGGAAAGCAGGGCTGGAGCAGCTCCTGAGCCCAGGGATGGGAAAGCAGGGCTGGAGCAGCCCCTGAGCCCAGGGATCAAACCCAGGGATGGGAAAGCAGGGCTGGAGCAGCTCCTGAGCCCAGGGATGGGAAAGCAGGGCTGGAGCAGCCCCTGAGCCCAGGGATCAAACCCAGGGATGGGAAAGCAGGGCTGGAGCAGCTCCTGAGCCCAGGGATCATCCCCAGGGATGGAAAAGCAGGGCTGGAGCAGCCCCTGAGCCCAGGGATCAAACCCAGGGGTGCAGGGAGGGATCCCAGAACTCCTGGCCAGCAGCCCCTGCCCATCTCTCCCTGCTCCCAGCCCGTCCATCCCTGAGCTGGGGGTGCTGAGTCACAATCCCAGCCCAACATCCCAAATTCCCATGGAATCCACAGCTCTGCTGGCATTATTCCTCCTCAAATAATTCCCTCCAGCCCCACAAACTCCCCTTAGGGCACTCCAAGGAATTTGTCCCCTGCCATTGATGCTCTTTTTGAGAAACAAAACCGTAAAATTCATCAAATAAATAGAATTAAGGTTAAAAATAATGACTTAAGATCCATGAGGATCCCTCCCAAGGATCCAGGATTTGCTGGTGGGGCCGTTGCTCCTGCAGAAGAATAAAATTTATGGATATTTTCAGCTGCTGAGCTCAGAATGGAGCCTGGGATGCATTTTGGGCTGTGGATGATGATGATGATGATTATTATTATTATTGTTGCTATGTATCCCCTAAAAACAATAAATGTCTTAATAAATAAATGTCTAAACAAACAAACAAATGTCTAAATAAATAAATATCTTAATATATACATACCTTAATAAATATACTAATTAATAAATAAATGTCTTTAAAAACAAATACATGTCCAAAGAAATAAATTTCTAAATTTCTAAATAAATCAATGCATTAATAGATCTATTAATAAATAAATAAATAAATGTCTTTAAAAGCAAGTAAATGTCAAAGAAATAAATGTCTAAATAAATAAATATCTTAATAAATAAATCAATGCATTAACAGATCTATTAATTAAAAGCAAATTGGCAAATACAAGGGCATTAAAGGGGGCTGTGGGAGCAGGACCTCCATAAAAGTCTGGTTCTTCTCTTCTCTTCTCTTCTCTTCTCTTCTCTCAGATTTTTCCCCCCTTTAGCCAAGACCAGTTTGTCCCTGATACCCACAGAATTAATTAATTAATGAACTGTTAATGATGTGCTACAACTCCAGGCACGGACAATTCCTTGGGTCCTTTAATCCCCCCTTTCCAATACGTGATTAGGATTTTTCCTAAGGGGTTTCTGCTAATTCCTTATGGGATTGGAGCGCAAACAAACACATCCCTGATTCCACCTTCCTCTTCCCATTCCCATCCTGTGGACACATCCCTTGGAAAAGGACAGGGGAAGAGGGAATGGCTTCACAGTGCCAGAGGGATGGACGGGATATTGGGGAGGAATTTCTCCCTGTGAGGGTGGAATGGGTTTTCCCAAGGATGCCCCATGCCTGGGAGTGTCCAAGGCCAGGTTGGAGCACCCCGGGGTAGTGGGAGGTGTCCCAGAAATAGAGAAATCATCCAAGAAAAAAATGGGAATGTTTCCAGCAGCGAGAAAATTGCAGGGAGCTCAAAAATGGGGATTCATTTCCGAGCACCAATCCTTGAAATCTCTCCATGAACTTCTCCTTTCCACAGGCTCTGTGACTGATGGGAAAAGGCAGGAAAAATTCCCCCTTTTTTCCAAGTCAAACCACAAATAAAGCAACCACAGACCGATATTCCAACCCTTAGTTCCATTCTGCCCTTTAAATTCCAGCTTGTCATAATTCACTTCTCCATAACAAAGCTTGGAAATCTCACCCCCATCAGGGGTTATTCCCTTAAATAACCCATCCTGACTTTTAAAATTCCCTTTCTTGATGGACTAAAAGGAGCTGAGAAGGTTCCAGCAGCAGCTGTTGGGATGTTCTGCATCCTGACAGGAAATCCAGGCTGACACTTGGAGTGGGAGAATCCCAGGAGAGGCATCCTCAGCACCCTCCCTGAGCTTTGCTTTAGGTAAATTTTAATTTTTTCATGGCTCAGGACAGCTGAAAAATGGACACAAAGTACTTCCTGCAAGTCTCCCCCAGGAAAAATATTATTAAAATAAAAATATATTTATTTTCTGCCGTTTTTTCCCTTTGCAGTTCCTCAGGGATGTGTTAATCCTCAGGGGATTCCTCCCAGGAAGAGCCACAAGGCAAAAAAAATCCTTCAAAGTTGAAAGAAAAAAAAAAGTGAGGAATGTTCAAGAGAGAATTTTTCATTTTTGAGGATTAAATTGTGCTCAGCTCAAACAAAAAAAAAAGGAAAAATCCCAGAAAAAAAGGAATAAATCCCAGAATCTGGAATTCTAGGTCCATCTGCTGTTTGAAATATGGAAAGATCACCAAGATATTCTGGCTGTAAAATACCTCCAGCGGGGGCAGACTGGGGGAAACCCCTCCTGAGAAAAGCTGGAATGAAAAAAACCCAGAGAGGATGGAGGAAAGTGCAAAAAGTGGGGTGAAAATTATTTTAAAAAGCGTATAAAACCCCAAAAGTCAATGGGGTGGCAGCATAGAAGGCAAAAAATTGGAGAGAAAAGCCCCCAAAAACGAGATTAAAGGGAAGGAGTTGATCAGACAGGAAAAAAGGCCTGGGAAAAGTCCACGTAGGAGCACAGTGACAGGAAAAAATACAGCAAAAAGGGGGAAAAATGCACCAAAAAGTTGGGAAAATACCACAAAAAGTGGAAAAAATACAGCAAAAAGAGGGAAAAATGCACCAAAAAGTTGGGAAAATACCACAAAAAGTGGAAAAAATACAGGAAAAAGAGGGAAAATACACCAAGAAGTTAAAAAAAATTGCAACTTTAAGTTAAAAACTGAATTTATTTCCCACCTGAGCAGTGGTGGAGCCTGAGCAGGGGCAGGATCAGCCTCGTTCCCTTTCCCTGAATTCCTGCTTGGAAAAGAAGAGATTCCAGAGCAAGTGGGGCCATTAATTATTAATCATCAGGGGAGAATTAAAATTGGAACGAACCCTTGGATAATTTAAAATAAACCTGAAGCAGAGCTGAGCTGCAGAGGGGGAGGAGGGCTCTGGAAAAGCTGGGAAGAGCTGCTCCAGAGGGATAAATAATTCACAGGGCTTTTCATTTATTCAGCTTTCTTTACTTTCCTGATGTTCCAGGGAGGGAGGGAGGGGTGGGGATGAGTGGATCAGGCAGGAGGGGAGGGAATCCTGCAATTCCAACATTTCAGGGCACGTTTCAATCCCTCTTTTACACCAAAAATGGGATTTTATCTCCATGAGGAGGCTGAAGTCAGCCCTCTTTATTTAATTTATTCCTGGAGCCACATGGCTGTGCCTTTCCTGAATGAGCTCGGTGCCTCTGGAATGAGCTCTGGGCATTCCCAAGCTCCTTCTCCAGTTCCTGAGGCTGGAAAATCATGGAATTGTGGAATGGGAAGAGCTCCAGGCTCTCCCTCTTTTGGGAACACAGGGAATGTGAAGAGCCCAGCAATCCCTCTCCTGCAATTCCAACATTTCAGGACACGTTTCAATCCCTGTTTTACACCAAAAATGGGATTTTATCTCCATTTATATGCATGAGGGGGCTGAAATCAGCCCTCTTTAATTAATTTATTCCTGGAACCAGAGGGATTTTCCCCTCCCGGCATCTCTGGAGTGAGCTCTGGGCATTCCCGAGCTCCTGCTCCAGGTTCCTGAGGCTGGAAAATCATGGAATTGTGGAATGGGAAGAGCTCCAGGCTCTCCCTCTTTTGGGAACACAGGGAATGTGGAGAGCCCAGCAATCCCTCTCCTGCAATTCCAACATTTCAGGACACGTTTCAATCCCTGCTTTACACCAAAAATGGGATTTTATCTCCATTTATATGCATGAGGGGGCTGAAATCAGCCCTCTTTAATTAATTTATTCCTGGAACCAGAGGGATTTTCCCCTCCCGGCATCTCTGGAGTGAGCTCTGGGCATTCCCGAGCTCCTGCTCCAGGTTCCTGAGGCTGGAAAATCATGGAATTGTGGAATGGGAAGAGCTCCAGGCTCTCCCTCTTTTGGGAGCACAGGGAATGTGGAGAGCCCAGCAACTCCAACTTTTCAGGGCACATTTCAATCCCTGTTTTACACTCAAAGTGGCATTTTATCTCCATTTATATCCATGAGGTGGTTGAATTAATTAAGGTATTATGTTTAATAAATAATTATATTTATAAGCCCTCATTAATTAATTTATTCCCAGAGCCACAGGGCTGTGCCTGTGTTGTCTCTGGAATGCACCCAGGATATTCCCAACCTCCTGCTCCTAATTTATTCCCCATCCCGTATTTATTTCTCAGGTTCCCTAATCAGGAGGAAACAAGTGATTAGCGCTGATGGGAGGCTAATCAAGAGATTATCAGCGAGGACAATAAAATCAGCCCGGGAGACAAAAGCAATCCCTCCTGGAAATGCAAATTCCGGCTGGGACCGCAATCGGGTTTTGGGCTCTGGCAAAGGGATAAATTTGGGTTGGGACGGGCTCAGGTGAGTTCAGAAAAGCGGAGTCAGCTTTAATTCTGTGAATTAATTTGCCTTTTTTTTGCGGTGGTGTCACGCAGCAGCGGTGACACAGCAAAATTAGGGAATTATTGATGGATTTGGGAGAACTCTTCACGCCCTTCAGGGTGGATTTGTGGATGGGAGTGGGATGGGAACGGTGGAGCTGGACCCTGGAGCAGAGGCAAGGCTTGGAATTCATCCCAGCTGGATTTTCCATGAGGTAGGAAAAAAAAAAACAAACCAGCGCTGGGAATTGCTCAGGGACCACAGCAGGAATTCCCAAAGCAGGAATTGGTTGTGGAAAATATAAATCATCCCTCAAAAACCATCTCCATTTCCTGAAGGATTTCCTGAAACCCCCAAATTCCCTCTGCTCTGTGTCACAGGGGCAGCTCTGATCCCAAATTCTGCTCCCTAAGGACAAATCCAGCTGGGAAGAAGCAATTCCTGGCTTTGAAAATGAGGGTTTTTTTAGCACCAATAATTCCTTTGTGTCATTTTCTGCATTTCAGGTCAGGGAGTTGAAGGGCTGAGTGAAATTGGTGGAGACCAGAACCAAAAAGACCCCCCCCCAGCTTTGACCATCAGCATTAAAACTGCAAATTGATCCCAAAAATTCTTAACTGGGATGACATTTTTTAAATTTTTAAATTGCTTTTAATTTTTTAAATTTAATTTTTTAAATTAAAAAAAATTAGATTTATTTAGTTTTTTTAAGATTTAATTGTTTGCAAATTTCTTTTTAATTTTTAACTTTTAAAAAAATAAAATAATTTTCCACCCCATAAACCTTGCTAACCCCTGGGCACAAGAACAAATCTATCTGTGGATGCCTCGAGGGTGCTCCAAACCTGGACACAGCTGGTTTGGGATAAATAAAAATCAAGGATTTCAAGGCTTCATCCCATTGCTCCCAGCCCAGCAATAACAGCACCAGGATAAATTCCTCTCCTAGAAAACAGAAAAAATCCAATGGCAGCACAAACTCTGGCCAGGATCTCCTGGATCCCAAAATATGAGGTGGCAGCCACAAATTTAATGAAGAATAAAGAACTTTTCAGAGCAGCAGCATTGCTGAATGATTTTTTATCACTGGAGAGGGGAAAAAAAAAAAATCTTAATTTTCTTTGCTGGTTTCCATTGCTCCAACTCCTGTCAGCCATAAGAGTGAGGGGCACAGAAACTTTGCAAATGAGATCTGGCAGATTTGTGGGAAAATAAACTTGAGTTCCACACTTTTTACTTGATAAAAGTAAAATCCTCTTGGGAATCTTCCTGGCAAGAGGATTTGCAGCTTCCCAGTGTCAGTCTTTTAATAAAAGGAATTGTTAATAAAAGTCAGATCTCCTGGGGGCACCGGGAGGGGTTGTTGTCTAACGTTTCAAATCTAGAATATTGTAATAATCCCTCATTAATTCCACCAGCTCCCAGGCAGACAACTTCTGGATAATTGAAGGGGGGAGGATTTAAAGGAAGATCCTGATTTAACACCCAGCTTCCATCCCAGTGAAATCACAACCCTGGGAAGAGAATTAATCTGAAAATTAAAGGTAAATGCCAATGGGAATGTCTTAACCCTTCATATAAATATTTTTACTCTTCCTCCCCCTTTTTATTTTATCAACCTCTTTTTGTTTGTATTTTTTAAAAAACATTGATCCAAGTATTCCTATTTTTAGGATATTTTTAATATTCCATCTTCTATTTAAATTCTCTCGTTCCTTTAGAAATGAAGCAGAGCTGAGTATTATAGACATTCATTAATATTTCTATTTTAGCTTTTATTTTGCATTATGGACAAAAGCCACTGCAGGGAATTGTTGTGTCCCCACCTGTGGTTTTTAACTGTCTCTTTGGGATTCCTGTTGGTTTGGAAGGGGCAGGGAATGGAGGAATTGAGAATTTCTAACTGCCTGATCAGGTTGTTATAAACTCATTTATTGAATAAATGTGTGATAAGAGATAAGAACATCACAGCCAATAAACATCTGCCCACAAAGGTTAAACTTCAGGCTGCCTCATTTGGAGAAAAATCATTGTTCTCCTAAAATAAGCAGCCCAATAACGTGGGAAATAGCAGGAATAATTCCTGGGAGAATTATTCCTCCTGACACTGATCTTTCCTGGCAGCCAGGGGAGCCTGACCCCTAATGGGACAATTTAAATGCATAACAGCTCCAGAAAACTCCTTCAAGGGTGTCCCCACATTCCTTATTGCCATGGCTCTCCCAGAAAATCCTGTATAACTCCCAGGCCTTTAAAGCAGGAAAAAAATATTGTCCTGCCTGTCCCAGGCTGGGCCAGAACCAGCTCTGCCCTTGAAGATAGGATGGATTGTGTGGAGAGGCAAAACTCAGCAGGGCCCTGTTCTAAACAAACCCCAAAAAAACCCCAAAACTGTTTCTGTGACCACGTCAGCTCCCCCAAAATAAAGCAACAGCATCCTGCAGTGATGGGCAAAAATGCAAAGTTTGGGACAGCATCTATGAGAGGAAAAGGCGTGGATTTCTTATTTTGGGAGAAAATGCCTTGGGAGCAGCTCCTATTTGTCTGATTGTTTGAAGGCCACCCAAAATGGAATTTTGCTGAACACCAGGAGATTTCAATTTCTCCTGATCAGATTGTCCAAAGCCAATTCAGTTTTTCCTGATCCAATTGTTCAAATTTTCCTGAGGGTGTAATTAATCTGTTGGGTTAATTAAGCTCTGTTTTTACTTATTTAATTTTTTTTTTCCAGTTTTTGTGTTGAAATAACAATTATTTGAGGTCTAACAGTACCTCCAAGTATTTGATCACTCCCAATCTTCCCTCACTGGGATTTTGCTCCTCACAAATTTGGGCTCTCAGAAAGTCGTGGCTGAAATGCCCAATTTTCTCCTGGAAAATTCAAAAGCGGGCCCTGGCTTTGCTCAGGAGCAAGACTTGAGGTAAATTAACTTTCACTTTGGGTTTTGATGGATGTTTAATGAAGCCAGCTCTGTTCAGCTGGAAATCCTGGAGCTATTTTTCATCCCAAACCTCTCCTGAGCAGAGCCTTTGACAGGTTATTAAGATTTTAGTGTCACTGTGGAAACATTTTTCCAGGCATCTCAGCTGTGATCAGGAGAGGTTTTGCTGCTCCTTCTCCATCTGTTGATCTCCCAAACCAGCTAAATTTAAAAATCCAGCTTTTTTTTTTTTTTTTTTTTGGAAATATATTTAATAAGCAACTATTTGCAATCCTGGATTCTTCATCCTAATGACCAAGCAAGGCTTTCCCACTGATTAGTTGAGGTGCTGAAGGGGAGGAAGTTTTGTTATCAGTCAGTGGGAAAAGTCTGATAAAACCCCAAATTCTGGAGGCAGGGAGAGACTCATTTAGGGCCTGATTCCACAGCATCAGGGATCCAGGAGCTGGGAGGCAGATGGACTCTGGATATTTGTGTTTTGTACCTGTCCATCCAGGTTTTATGGAACAGGAAAACATCTGGATATCTGGATCATGCAATTATAAGTTACTTCATACATGGAAATTTTTATATTAGGATACAGCTACACTTCCCATTTACATCAAGGTGAATTCCCAAAACCTCAGGTAATTTCTGTGTTTTAAGTGAAATTCCACAGGAATTAGATTTATCTCTGGCAGTGATTCAACCAAGGAAATAAATAATATAAATAAACAATATTTTGGGGCACCTTCCCCATCTCTGGGAGTGTTCAAGGCCAGGCTGGGAGCACCCTGGGACAGTGGAAGGATTTAAAGTCTCTTCCCACCCAAATCATCCTGGAAAAACACAGGAGGAGCAAGAACTCCCAGTGCATCAGGAGTTCACTTTTAGATGAATTTCTGATACGGATCAATCCAGAATATCCAGTCCTGCAGCCAAACCAGTGTTGGAATTACAAACACAGCTCGTTCCCACTTGGGGAATTCCCACTTTGGAGAAGACAAAAATAAACTTTTAAAAGGGAAACACACCCTGAACCAATCTCACACTCAAGTTCCTGTTCAGCCCTAATTAAGTGGGAAAACCTCTTAAAAAAAGTGGGAAAACCTCATTCTAAAAATGACGTCTAATTCAACTTTTTTTTTTTTAATGATTTAATTAGAGTTTATACTTGCACATTAAAAAAAAAAAAAAATCTGTCTTGGAAGTGCCCCAGTTTGGGACTAAACCCAGATTTTAAATCCTGAATTAAACCTGCCTCAGCCTGATTTGTTCTGTCACACTCTTAGCAAGACCCTTCTCCAACTTTCCCTCTCTTTATGCTCCTGTAGCTGCAATAAAGCATTTTCTGAGGCTCATGTATCCCAGAAGAAATTCCATGAGTTTTTAGGACTTTTTCCACTGTTGGCATCAGCCCTTCCAGGAGACAAAGTTCCACTGTGTGGCAAAGGCTGGAAACAAAGGACAGTGGTGCTGTAAAAAGCCAAATAAAGCCCCTCAGTGCTGCTGGAAAATGCATCCATTGACAGCCAGGAGCTCTGCAATTCCTTTTTCATGGAGAGAGGAGTCGGTGACAGCCTCTTCTTTCTTTGCCATGATTATCTCATGGTGGGCACAGCCTTTAATAAATGAAATAATTCTCTTTTTATTGTGTGTGTGTGAAATAAAAGCATGGAAAAGATAAATCCCAAAAACAAGGACAGCTGAAAGGACATTGCCACAGGAGGTCTGAGTTTATGCTCTGAGGGAAATTAAGTGGGAACATTTGGAATTAAAATATCTCCTCACTGGGAGAAAAAAAAAAAGTGAATATTCTTATTTTCTGGATCATTGAACTCCTCCTGGAAAACGAGTTAAGGAACTCTGGGATATTTTTACAGCATTGAGGGTTTGGGGATTTCTGATGATGAGTCAGGCTCAGATTTGCAGGGAATCAGTGCCCTCACAAAGATTTCTCCAAGAGGGAGCAAGAATCCTTAGGGAAAGGTCACAATCCAGGCACAAAGTTGTCCAATTCCCTTTCTTTTGGGATAAGGAGCAGCAAAGGATTTGTTCCATCAGGAGGGAATGAAGGAGCTCCTGCAGATGGACTTAACAAAGAAGTGTGTGAGGATTAAAGGCATGGAATGGGAATTAGGACATGGAAAAAGCCAGACTGGGATTTGTACCAATTTGGATTCCAAGCTCCTCCGAGCCTCAGGGCTGTCCTAGAGGAGATTTGGGGCTCAGTCAAAGGTTTGAGGCTTTTTTTTTTTCCCCAGAAATAGGAAGGGACAGACAAAGGTCCAGCCCTGCCCTACAGCCACCCGCGGAGCTCCGCCCCACAAAGCAAATTCAGAATTGTTGTGGAAGAAAATCCAGGAAAAGTTTGGCTGTCAGGAAGAGAAACATCAAAATGTGCAGGATTCCTAGTCCTGAGAGAGACACCAGGGCCATCATTCCATGGAATCACGAAGTCCCTAAGGCTGGAAAAGACTCTCAAGATCAAGTTCACCACTAAATAACGTCCTCAAGTGCCACATCCCCACATTTTTGGAACGCTTCCAGGGATGGTGAATCCATGAATCCAGCACTTTTCCTGGGCAGCCTATTTTAATTTCCCTGCAACCCAAAAAACACAGCTCTGGAGTAAAAATACTGAATTCTCCACAGCACCTCCATATTCCCTTTCTGTTTTCTTCAAGGTAGGAAATCTGTTCCTGAAATTTGGCTCCAAGGTTTCATATTTAAGTTTGCATCCCCGTTTTGCAAAATTAAACACAGGAGATGAGACAAATCCCCAGCATCTGGGAAGCACAGCAGGTTTTTACAGGAGAGGGGGAAACAGCACTGCAGTGTTCATAAATACCACGAATTCAGCACGGGAAATATTATGACATCTTCATCTAATTTACATAATTTACATAAAAAATAAAATTACAGGGGAATATTCAGTTACTGCCTGCAAAAGCTTCTCTTCCTTTCCCTCCCTGAATGAGATTCTCCTTTTGCTTCTCAGTGGGTTTTATCCAATAGCTGGGATTTCTGGACACTGACATAATCAAATCTAACAATAATTTGATTTTCCTCCGAGCTCCTCAGAGCACCAAAGCATTTTTATTATTCTGAAGATGGTTTGAAAGCATCTTTATTGAAGGCCCATAAATGTCTTCAAAGCTATCTCAGTGCCAATGGATCAAGAATACTCCTGAAATTCCTTGTTATGCCTTGTACCTGAAAAATCCATTTGGAACAGCTTCTCCTGTATTGAATTCCTGTCTGGAGCAGCTGATTTAAGCAGCTGATAGAGGATGGCAAGTGGCCCATTTATTGTGTTATCATTTTCTACACTCTGTCCATAAAGCCCCCAGGAGAAGGATGGACTGTCTGTCCATGAGAAATAATCCACTGGCTGAGGTTTATTGGAACAGCAGTGGAATTTTAAATACCTTGGGAAAGCCAAAGCCTGGCTGCCCATGTGACTGGAGCAGCGTTTCCCAAGCTCGGGCTCAGAATGACAGCAATTAATGCAATTAAAGCAGCGCCTTAATTAGGAACTGGAAACAAGAGTTTGGTTGGGAAAACAAGAGCTCCTAAATTTTCAAATAATGGAAATTAGGTGTACACATGGTGTTGTCAGAACAGCAGGAAAATGTCCAATAAAATACAGCACAGGAATATTCCACGGCTCACCTCTGGCTCTGGTGTTCCCAAGTGGGAACTGCTCAGCTCCCTGAGCCAACAGGAGGAAAAATATTTGATTCAAAGTCTGCAAAGAATGGCAAAATAAGGTATTTCAATATCAATAATCAATATTTCAGGAGCTCTCAGAGAAAGAAAGTTTAAAGCACAGTCCAAGGGGTAAGGACACAAGAGGGGTGTGAGGTGATCCTGGCACTGCTGAACAAAATCTTACTGGAGAGAAGAGCCTGGGAAATGGGAAAAATTCCAAAATTCACTGTTACATGGGCAGGGTAGAGGAACTTGGGGGAATTTTGGGGTTCATAAAGGCTGATACTTCAAAGGAAAAGGAGAACAAGCACAAGTTAAAAAAGGAGAACCAAGTGATACTATCAAACAAATCATGGAAGTAATGAATAACCCAGAATAAACCCCAAAGTCCACTGCTGGACTTAGATCCCTTAAAGACCTTTCCTAAAGGGTGGCTTTGCCAAAAATTATTGGCATGAGAGATGAGGTTGGGAGACAATCTGAAGCCCTGAATAACTCCAGCATGGGAATCTCCATTAACGCAGGATTTAATCAGGTTTTGAGAAGCTCTGAATAACTCCAAGGTGGGAATGTCCATTAAAACAGGTTTTAATCAGGTTTTGATGAAGCTCTGAATAACTCCAAGGTGGGAATGTCCATTTAAACTGGATTTAGGGAGGTGTTTGTTGAGGAGCAAAGCTGCCCAACCTTCCTCTCAAAAGCATCACCCGTGGTTGGGCTCAGCTCCAGAGCAGGTGGAACATGAACTCCACCTCCCTGCTACTCACTTTGGGTTCTTTGCCAAAATTAAAATGGTTTTTATTTACCCCCAGTGTAAAATTTTCACCCCCTGAAGAAATTCCCAAAGAAAATACAGCTTTTTCCTTAAATGCTTCCCTAAAATGTCATTTATATCTTCCTAATGACCTTTAGCTGACCCTAAAAAGTCATTTCACAGATGGAAAATTGCCTCAAAAAATTGAGTTATTGAAACAGAGGCAGACTCTCCCAAAAACCAGATTTATGATTATTATTTGCCTAAATTCCAAGCAGTGAAATAGCTCAAATCATATTTATTCCCACAAAAATGTGCTTTTCTGGTGTATTTACTCTGAAAATTCATTTTATGAGCAGAAATCAATACTCTGCCCTTTGGGAGGAGATAATCTGGGTATATTTGGGAAGATCCACTGTTCTGTAATAGACCCCATTAAAGTGCTGCTGCCACATTTCAGTGGTGATAGAGCCACTACAATAATTTAATGGCTCAGGATGGGGCAATTTCCATTGGATTTTCCCTCCATGCCACTAAGTTTCTATTAAATATATTTTATACATCTAATTCCTCCTGGTCTAATCACAACTTTATTGTCCATTACTTACATTTCTTACATTTCCCCCTCTTTTCTGCTCCCATGAAAATCGAATTCATTCCAGCCAGCCAAGATAATTCCTTGTGGGAAACCTGGGGCTGGAAATCTCCCGGTCTCAAATAATTCCATGCTGGAGACATGCAACCATTGTCACTCTTTCCTTCCCATTCCAAATCCATCTTCAATTCTGTGTTGGAGATGTCACCATTGTCACTCTTTCCTTCCTATTCCAAATCCATTTTCAGTTCCATGTTGGAGACATGCAACCATTGCCACTCTTCCCATTCCAGATCCATTCCCATTTCCTGCACTGCTGTGGGCTAACTGGCCCACCCTCAATGTTTGTGGGAAGTTCTTTCGATGAGACAAGAGACAGCACTTGTAGATGCTTAAAAGTGCATTTATTTTATCTTCTACATGGAGCAAAAGTGTGAGGGCTTTTACAGGTGTTGGAAGCATGACCAGAAGTCACAGGACTCCAGTTTGCATCGTCCTTTAAAGACTCATTAACCAATAAAATACTGACAACTTGGATATTTACATTATTAAACCAATAATAAGAAATTTAATCTAGCAATAACGTGACCTTTCCTAACCAACCTTGTCCTACTACACAAATCCATTCCACAGATTTCTTGTCACCTTTGTA
Organism: Phainopepla nitens; assembly: GCA_013400175.1. Classification (NCBI taxonomy): domain Eukaryota; kingdom Metazoa; phylum Chordata; class Aves; order Passeriformes; family Bombycillidae; genus Phainopepla; species Phainopepla nitens. Next base: position 45,899 of record VXBQ01012980.1, on the reverse strand, counting down.
ACTACTTCTATTCTCTCTATATCTTAAACTCTGAAATCTGAACTTTCCTCTATCCAGCTTATGTCTCTATTTTGGCTACAAATCCACATTCTTGCTTCTAGCACCTAAACTTGGAAGCTTCTCCCAGGGCCTGAGCTCAAACCCTGTGTTTAATTCTGAGTTTTGGCCCCCAGCCCCAGTGTTCTGAGATCTCTCTGCTTTTTGGATGCCAGCACACTGCTCCAGTACTGGACTCTGGGTTGAGCTCTTTGATCTCTGTCATCAGCAGAAGGGTGACAATAAAAGGCCTCATCATTTTGGATTTGCCAAATCCTGGGATTCCCAATAATTCCTAAGAATTGTTGGTGTGCTCTACTGTGTCCTCTCCTCATCCCTGCCCAGCTCTCAACACCCAAAGCTGTGATCTCAGGGGTTCTCATGGGAAACCCTACATTTTTTAGGATATTTTAGCTGCACATCCTAAAGAGGAGGAAAAGATGGGATCTTTTCCAGCTTAAAGGAATCAGGGCATTGTCATCATCCCCGAAGATTGGATGCCATCAGCAAAGCTCACTGGTCACTGAGCAGAGAATCATGGAATTGTTTGGGTTGGAAAGGACCTCAAAGGTCATCCAGTCCCACAGCTCCCACTGTCCCACTGCTCCAGCCTGGCCTTGGACACTTCCAGGATTCCAGGGGCAGCCACAGCTTCCCTGGGAATTCCATCCCAGCCCCTCCCCACCCTCCCAGGGAACAATTCCTTCCCAGAATCCATCAGTCCCTGCCCTCTGGAAGTTCCCCAGACAAAGTAAATTCTGGATTTTCAGTTTGTTGTCACAGGGCTGGAGAAACCCCCCCCAAGAACTTTCTGTGATGGTGCAAATCTGCTCTGCCCTCCCCTGCTTAATTAAGCATTAAAGCTTTCATTATTTTTGTCTTCATTTTGGGGCCTGGCTTTGTAAAAGGCAGGCAGTGGAATTTCCCTGCTGGGGGAATAAATGAGATATTGTCGATAGAATTAGCTTAGAAAGGATTTGTAAAGGATTCAGTCAAATTTTCTGAACTGGAGCATAAATAAAACTATTTTTGAGACCTCTCCTCAATAACCACCAGAGCCATCTCATTGTGAACCTTCACAGAGCTAAACCCACCCCAGAACTCCAAAAACTGTTCTCAAGTGTCTCCAGCAGCCGAATATTCCCACAGAAACCTCCTCAGAAATGTCTTATCTGTGGTTTTATCATCAGCCAAGATCATTTCTGGATTGATTTTGCTGCTGCTAAACCCCAAGGACTGAAATTGGCATCAATAATCACATCAATACCCAACCTTCAGTACATACAGCACAGAAAAGAAGAAATTATTGGTGTTCTGCTCCCACCAGCAGAAAGGATCAGGAGGGTCCTTTTGTATCCAGCACTTAAAAACCCATGGGATAATAAATTTAAGGGATTTAAACTTGGATAATCATTGGGGATGATTATGTACACAAATAAACACAAACTCAACAACTAGTTATCCATAAAAAACCCGTTTAAAAGACAAATTCCATGTTAGGCCAGAGCACTGTGAATTTCCTGCTCACATTTAGAACTGAGATTATCCAAAGCCAATTGGAGGGGTTGAAAACAATGTTTTTTTCCATGTTCCCTTCATTCCAAGTGTTATCTGACAGCCACATCAGCATTAGTGTTTCTCCCCAACCCATCAAATATTTGATTTCTAATTAAGGCCTTTTCATCTCAGTTGGATTTGTCTCCCTCATCTTTAATTATGTTCCCATCCACGCTGCTCAAGAGCAGGGATTTGCATTTTTACATTATATAGAAATCACATTGTAAATATTTATCAGACGGCTCCCTCTCTGCTGCTCATGGATTTGGGAATTCAGGCTCTCAGGAAAGAGGGAATGTTCCCCATAATAACACCCCGCTGCTTGTTAGGATTTCACTGCCTCCCACACATTGATTTTCTCTCTCCCTCAACCTCCCATCGCTCCTGCAGGTGCAAAACACACCTGTGAATGTCAAAGACACCAGAGGGAAAAAGGGATTCTCCTGGGACACCTAGGAACACACTAAGGCTGCAGAGAGATTTTGTTCTATTTCAGAACCAAACCCTAATAAATCACCAAGAAAAATCCCAGATTTGAAGGCACCACACGGGGCAGGAAGGACAAACAACTGGGTTTGGGGCAGAGGAGTTCAATCCTGGCTCTCTTCCCCACTGGGTATTTCTGTAGTTCATGTTGATATGGAGAAAAGGTGGGGAAATAACCATTCCTGTTTGGAAAAGCAGGTTATGTGTTGTTACACCTCCAAAAAAAAACCATTTCTTGGTAGAAAGCTGCCTGTTGGAGCACTTGGCTCGAGCGAAAAAATGGGAATTTTACAGAATCGCTTCCTGCCATTCTCATGAGCATCTCGATGATTTTTGGGAGAGGAAAAGAGGTGCTTTGCCAGGACGGGAGCTCAGGAGCGGCAGGGTTGGGGTAAACCCGCATTGACGGGCAGCGAGCCCCGAGTCCGGGCCGAGCAGCGGGAGAAGCTCGCCGCTGTCCGCGGTGCTGAGCGGGGCCGGCCCCGCCGCTGCCCGCGGGGCTGCCCGGGCGAGCTCGGCACCCATCCCGTGGGGCTGCAGCACCCATCCCGCGGGGCTCCGGCACCCATCCCGCGGGGCTGCAGCACCCATCCCGCGGGGCTGCAGCACCCATCCCGTGGGGCTGCAGCATCCATCCCGCGGGGCTCCTGCACCCATCCCGCGGGGCTGCAGCATCCATCCCGCGGGGCTCCTGCACCCATCCCGTGGGGCTGCAGCACCCATCCCGCGGGGCTCCGGCACCCACCCCGTGGGGCTCCGGCACCCATCCCGTGGGGCTGCAGCACCCACCCCGTGGGGCCCCGGCACCCATCCTGGGCAACCCAGTAGGGCTGAGCTGGGCTGACACATCCCCCTGGACACGGAATGCTTCCTGACACCCCACCTGGAGCTCTGCACCCAGATCTGCTGTCCTCACCCAGATCTCCTGTCCCCACCCAGATCTGCTGTCCCCACCGTAAGAAGGAGGTGGAACTGTAGGAGCAAGTCAAGAAGAGGTCATGGAGTTGATCAGTTGATCTCCAGGGGACTGGAGGTCTTCCCCTAGGGAGACATGATGGGAAGGGTGGAGTTTTCCAGCCTGGAGAAGAGGGAGTTGTGAGCTCAGAGCTCCTCCAGGAGCTGAATGGGGATGCGAGGAAGATGAAGAGAGACTTCATTGGGAACTGGAGCGACAGAACAAGGGAGTGGCTTCAATCCAAAGGAGTGGAGTTTTAGGTGGGATTTTGGGCAGGAATTGTTCCCTGTGAGGGTGGCAGGCCCTGGCACAGGGTGCCCAGAGCAGCTGGGGCTGCCCCTGGATCCCTGGCAGTGCCCAAGGCCAGGCTGGACATTGGGGCTGGGGAGCCCCTGGGACAGTGGGAGGTGTCCCTGCCGTGGCAGGGGTGGGATGGGACGAGCTTGAAGGTGCCTTTCAACCCAAACCATTCAGTGATTTTGGAGGAAAAAAGCAGAAACCCATCAAAGAATGGAAGTTTTGGCACTTCTCTACACATTAACAACAACAACAACAAATTACAATGAAGAACATAATTTCAAATCTGTTATACGTCTATCTTCTAATTCCTTTTTAGCAAAAATTAACACACAGACAGAAAACAAAAACAAGAAGACAACACAGCTCCAGCCTGTGTGCTCCTCATCCCATAATCTGATCAGTGATCAATAACAGATCTTTCCCAACAGTTAAAAAACTGTTTGCACCACACACACAAACCTTGCTTTGCTGCGAAGCAGCGGCCAAACACGAATTCTCCATTTCCCGTCTCATCCCTGAGTTCTGTCAGTTCTCTCCCGGGGGAACCCCGTGTTCTACCCCACCAGCACTCGGAGACGGAGCCACCACTTTGTCCCCACAAACACAGAACTCCCAGCTGCCCTCAGTGAGGGCATTTTTATATCCCCAAAGCGTCATTTCCCAGACGAGATGGGTGCTGGAGAAGCTCTGAGCGCCCGGAGTGTCCCTGCGCAGGGTACGGGGGACCTCTGGTGGAAGCAGATTCCAGTGGCAGATAAACATTTCTATCCTCATTTATTCCTTTAGTTAAAGGAACCAAATCTCTTTAATCCGTGAAACATCAGTGTCTAACCCGGTATTCCAGCCCGCTTTATCCTCCTGCTCTCCAGATCCCAGCTAAAATTAAAGCGGTGCTCTCAGGAATATTTTATTAAATTCTGTCAAGCACCGTGTCCCAAAATAAACCTGCTGGAAACAGCTTCATTTTGGGCCTGGATCAACACTTGGATCAACACTGGAAAGAGCCAAATTGTCCCCAAAATTCCAAGATCAGGGTTTTTAGCGTGGAAAAGCTCTGTTTGATCAGTGCCTCGGGCTTTATGAGATTAAAATCACCCCAACTCTGCAACTCAAGGCAGATTTAAATTTATTCAGACTGAAGAACAGCACTAAAAACAACTCCCAGATTTTTGTAGGGGTTCAGGAGCCGCCAAATTCTGTCCCGTGAGTGGCAGCAGCCTCTGACAGTGAGGATGCAAGCAAGCTGTTCCCTCCTCAGGAGCAGGGAGACACTTCCTGCACCACACACCCCAGCAACTCCTGGAATTCCTGAATTATTCCGTGCACCCCAATCTGCAATTCCCTCCAATCTTGTCTTCTGTCACAAAGCTGGAGGCAAGGATGCCAGCCTCTGTATTTATTTATTTGTTGACGTAAAAATCTCAGTTCAGAGACAGTCACAGAGCTGTTTGTGTTCCAAAAATGGGATCTGTATTTGGAGTTTATTTAGGGTCACCTTAAAAAAGAGAAATGCAGCCTCCAGCCACTGCTAAGGTGGAATATTTATTCCAAAATCAAATTTAATTTTGCTCCCCTAAATCAACTCCTCAAAGTCTCTTTTAGCAAATATAAAAATCAACCAACGAAACAAAACCAAAAATCAACCAAGAAATCACATTTCATTGCAGGAAAAGCACCGTGAATTGAGTTTTTTTTGGGAACACAACATCTTAAACACACAGGACACAAGACAACTTGGAAGCACCATTTTTCCTGCAAGAAAATCTGGGAAACCTCCGAAATCTACTGAAACCCACCTCTGATATCCACAGCCGCACATCCTGATGAGCCTACAAGAGGAATCTCTGCCTGGACATCATTTGAGATGCCTCAAAATCCCTTTTTAACCCGTTATCAACCCAGTGAACCCACAAGGGAGCTCCCGCTGATCCCACACCCCAGAAAGGAAGGCAGCAAAGGAAGAAGGAGGAATTGCAGGCGGACTCACGGGGGTGCTGCTCTCCGAGAAGGTGTTCATGCTGACGGACCTGCTCGTCGCGCCCGAGGCTGGCGACGTCGGGGACCTTGGGGACGTCGGGGACCTTGGGGACATCGGGGACCTTGGGGACATCGGGGACCTTGGGGACGTCGGGGACAGGTCCCGGTGCTGCAGGGGCTGATGCCATGCTCGCTGGGTGCTGAGGGAACAGAGGGTTTCAGTCCAGATCCCTGCCTCAAAACGCCCTGGTTGGGCGGTTGCTGTATTTTTGTTTTCCTCTCTGGATAAGGATCAGCCCTGTGGGGTTTGGATAAGGCACCGCGAGGGTAATTTAGGATGTTTGTTGAGGATAATGAGGGAATTGTGGAGTGGTTTGGGTTGGAAAGGACCTTCAAGATCATCTGGTTACTCAGAGCCCGACCCAATCCCAAAACCTATGGAAGTGATTCAAGCTGAGGCCATCCAGAACTCGCGATTTCTCCTGCATCCCTCAATCAAAATTAAAACATACATTTGTCCATTTGAAGAAATTAACAACCTTCTATATCTTCCTTTTATACCACATTTCAGATTGTAATTCAGATACAACTGGAATTTGAGAGCCAGATCAGTAGCATGGAATTATGGAATCCCGGGATGGTTTAGGTTGGAAAATGTCATTTCATTCCATCCTCTGCCATGGGCAGGGACAATTTCCACCATCCCAGATTGCTCCAAACCCCATCCAGCCTGGCCTGGAACAAACCCAGCATCCACAACTTCTCTGTAGGATTAGCTCCTTGTAGGATTTTTAAGCAATTGAGGGTTTATTCCCTGGGAGTAGCAGTATTTACATTTTTGTATGTACATATTTGTATTTACATGTATTTCTTTTTTAAAGCCACAGAGTTGACTGTGCTTAAGTCTTAATTATCCTCCTAGAACGCTTCCTGAAAATGGATTCTTTTATCTGGCTTTTATTTGCATGACTAAAAGCTTAAAAAACACTAGGTTTTAATTTGAAACTTCATGTCCTTTTAATATTTTAATATGCATCAATATTTGAGTGGCCTGTAAGTGAGGCAGTGCTTGCTGGATGGAGGCAATTCCTGTGCCAGGGCTGGAGGATCCATGCTGGGACAGACTCCAAAAGGAATCCTGGACTCTGATAAATTCACGGGGAAGTTTTAATTATTCAAAATCATGACTTTTAGAATAACTGACAGCAGGGGAAGCTTCGTATCATGTAATGCAAAAAATCTAAAAATTATTCTAAAAATTGATTAAAAATTAGCAAAACCTAAAAATATTCTATAATTCAAAGAGAGGGTTGATTTAGGATATGAGGAAGGATTTTTTTTTCCATGAGGATGGCGAGGTGGGAGATGCCCCATCCCTAAAAACACCCAAGTCAGGCTGACAAGCTGCCCTAATTGACACCAGCCCTGCTCAGGGCTGGGTTGAAAGGCCCTTAAAGATTCCTTCCCACCCAAACCATTCCGTGATTCCATCTGGAATTTTGGGAGCTGATTCCCGGCTCCATGGGATGCGATCCCTCCCTCCCCAGCGGGGCACGAGGGGTCAGCGTGTGCCTGGGCTGAGAGCCCAGCTTCCCGAGGGAATCCTGCTTTTCCCGAGGAAATCCCACTTTTCCTGAGGAAATCCTGCTTTTCCTGAGGGAATCCCACTTTTCCTGAGGAAATCCCGCTTTTCCTGAGGGAATCCTGCTTTTCCTGAGGGAATCCCACTTTTCCTGAGGAAATCCCGCTTGTCCCGAGGGAATCCTGCTTTTCCAGAGGAAATCCCTGGGGCTTTTCCCGAGGGAATCCTGCTTTTCCTGACGAAATCCTGCTTTTCCCGAGGGAATTCCACTTTTCCAAAGGGAATCCTGCTTTTCCTGAGGAAATCCCTGAGGCTTTTCCTGAGGGAATTCTACTTTTCCAGAGGGAATCCTGCTTTTCCCGAGGAAATCCCTGAGGCTTTTCCCGAGGGAATCCCTGAGGCTTTTCCCGAGGAAATCCCACTTTTCCAGAGAGAATCCCTCTTTTCCTGAGGGAATCCCTGGGGCTTTTCCCGAGGAAATCCCTGAGGCTTTTCCGGAGGAAATCCCACTTTTCCCGAGCCGCAGGGCTGTGCTGCACCCCCAGAGCAGGAATCCTGCACTTCCAGGGCCGCTGCTTCCAGGGGATTCCCGGGAAGCTGATGCTGGATGGGAAAGTCACCAGGAAAAAGTCTCTGTGCTGCCCTTCCCTCCTCTGGCTTCTCTGCACAGCAGGGAAAATCCAGCAGATTCCCAAATATTCCTTAGTTACACAGAGGAAATTATAAAACTGGTGCCACACTGATGTTTAACGTCTGCAACTCAGTTCAGAGGGAATCTGAGTGATTCTGTGATCCATCCCAGGATGGTTTGGGTGGGANCCCAGTGTCCAACCTGGTCTTGGACACTGCCAGGGATCCAGGGGCTGCTCTGGGAATTCCATCCCAGCCAGGAATTCCTGCTCAAAATCCCAGCCATCCCTGCCCTCTGGCAGTGGGATCCCTTGCCTGGGTCCTGTCCCTCCATCCCAGTCCCTCTCCTGCTCTCCTGGAGCCCCTCCAGGCACTGGAAAGCCACAATTTGGTCACATGGGAGCCTTCTCTTTTTTCCAACAATCCAAATTTTCTCAGCTCCACACGCTTAAACATAGAGAGCTTCATTAATTTGCTAATTGGAAGGTCTTTTGTCCAATTACACAGAAATCGGGGGTGGATCCAGTGTGGATCCTGCAGCTCAGGAACTGGACACCCTCAGCTGCGTTCCAAGGCAGACCCAACACTTTTCCTTACTCACATTTTCACTTTGGATTCCAAGGGCTGGAGGTTGATAGGATATTCCTGGATATTACTTTCTTCATCCATGGTGAGCTGATGGCTACAGGAGAGAAAAGGAAATGAGTTTAACGTGTTCCAGCCTGACATTCCTGCCACCCTGTGAATGAATTCCATTATCTGGACAAGAACAAACAGGAGCTGCTGATCAGGAGGTGTTGCGGTCTCTGGAGGAAGTTATCTGGACCTCTGTGTCTAGCTCCCAACAAAAAAACTGGAATTTGGATCCAGTTTTCCAGTGGGAACCTGCCTGAATTCCTGTTTTAAATCTCCCAGCTGCCACAGCTCCTGGGACAGGCACAGCCAGCAAAAGAGCTGCGGTAAATTAAAAAAAAAAAAAACAACAAACCAACAACAAAAAAAACCAACCTGGCAAATGTAACAGATATTCCTGCTAAATTAACTTCCATCCCCACGGCCACGTTGGAAAAGCTGGAGAGGGAAATGGAAAGGAACAATGGGAATGCTGGCAGCAAATGAGTTACAGCAGCAAAAGCCACGTGGGGGGTGAAGAATAAATTCTTTGTAATAAATGAGGGCCGAGGAGTTGCTGCTGGAAACTGATGGCTTGAAAAAAAAAACAGTTCAAAAATGCTGGAATATCCAAATCCAGTGTCTGGGAACACGGCCTTGGGTGGGGGCAGCAGCATGGATTGATTCCCTGGCAGGTCCTGGCAGGGAAATCTGGGAGAATTTCCCCAGCCTGTGGAGTTATTGTGAGACCTCACTGGGCACTCAGTGGTATCGTTGTCAGAAATTATCCTCTTGTAAATAAAAATAGGGATTGTTTATGGGGGAAAGGCAAAATTCAGGATATTGTCCGTGACAGAGAGCATCCCTCAGCAAAGGTTTCACACCTTGGAAAATCCATTTTCTCATGGATATTTTCAAAAAGGAACTTTTACCTTTGGAGTGAGTCTTTGCCATCATTGACCTGTTCCAGGGTGTGTTGGAGCCTCTGGAGTTCTTCCTGCAAGGAGAGAGAGACAAAATATTCATTATTTTTATGGGAAGCCCTTGGAGATTCCCTCTCAGCCTCAAGACAAATCAAGCTTCGAGTCAACCCCGAAACAAAAACAATCCCTCCAGTGCCACCTGTGAGATTTTAAACTCAGAAATCCATAATAATGACAAAGAATCCGAGATTTTATTGATAATACAGCACAAGTTTAAAAGGAAATATCAGAGCTACAGAAATAATACTCAGAATTAAAGAGAGAAGTTTGCTTTCCCATCTCGGGTGTCTCTGATTCCAGGGACGGTCTTGGGAACAGCAACAGCTCCTGCTTCCAGAGTCTTTGCTCTGCCATCAAAACCTCTTCAGGCTCTTCGTGAAGAGATTTCCAGCCTGCAGCAGTTCCTGTGCCAGCAGCAGAGGTGGCATCAGTTTAACGTGGCAGATCTGGAGCTGGGAATCCCCACGTCCACGGTAATTCCCAGGAAAAATCCATCCCTGCAGTTCAGCACAGAGGTTTGTCTTAAAAAAAAATGGAATTTTTTTCAAGGCACTGCTGAGTTCAGAGATAACCACACAACCCTTTTTTCTCCCACATCTTCCCTCTGGCAGTTTTCCCTCCAGAGCTGGGTACAGTAATTTAGAATGTGAAAACAATTTGCAATTGACTTTATCCATAGCTCAGGGTGCCAAAAGCTGCCTGACTTCCATAAATCACTCCTGGTGTTTGACATCATTTTCCATTAACCCCGGGGTGAAAACTGAACAGAGAACAGAAAAAGCAAAAGCCAAAATCGGTCCTGACGTTTCTGACCATTCTGGATGAAACATCGCCAGGCAGTGCTGCTAAAAGCTGGGATGAAAGGCAGCTCTGGAAGGGGCACAGAGAATTTTGCATAACTGGGAAGAGGAGGAGACAGGAAATCGATCCCAATTCCAGTTGGGCGTCATTAACCGCGGAATATTGTGGGATATTGATCGGAGCTCCTCGCAGCGGGGTTTATGGAGCTGCCCGTGGTGCTGAGCCTCTGGAACTGGGTTTGGAGGCTGCAGGGTGCTGAGAGGGACAGGGACAGGCAGGATGGTGCCACCCCAGCTCCACATCCCAGCTCCAGGGAGCTAGACTGGAAGGGATCCACGCTCCTGGTGGAGCCCAGGATGAGTTACGGTGCCTCCCTGAGCCCGGATAGAACAAACACATTGTGAAACTTCCTGGGCTTCGCTTTTCCCTCCTTCAGATGTGGACAGGGTTTGGGCAGCTCCAGACATGGAGACACGGAGGGAAAAAAAGTCCAGGAAAGCTTGAGGAGCACATTCAGAGCAACCTGAAGTGTCTTTTCCTAGTCCTTAACGTGCTCATTCCATTTATCCGTTAATTATTTTTCAGCCTGAGCCCACCCAGCATCCTGGGGTCTGTTAATTTTCTATTTTTTTCATTTTTTAAATTGGTTTAATTGCACCACACGCTTGAGCCTGGATTGCTTTGGAGAGGAATACGAGGAGATTTGAACTCAGGCAGGGAGGGGAAGGCAGGGGGAAACCTCACATGACAGATCCATTTCTGAATTCCCAGGGGAGGGGTTTTCCCCAGAAAAATCAGGAAACTCTTTTTATAGCTCCTGAGCCTGTTAATTTTAGTGACAACAACAGAGCAGTGTTTGAAAACTGAAAGGAAATCTGTTAATCCAATTTTCAGCTTTTCAGCATGGGGGAATGTCTGTAATTCTCACAAAAGAGGGATGAACTAGTTTGGGAATCAGAAGGCTCCTGTAAAAAAGAACAATCTCATCTATGAAAAAATATTATTTCTACGTTATTTTCTTCCTGGGATTTTAGGAGGAAACCTGAGGAGTCTGGGGGGTGGAGGAGGCTCAGGGGGGACCTTGAGGCTCTGCATAACTCCTTGCCAGGAGGGGACAGCCGGGGGGGTCGGGCTCTGCTCCCAGGGAACAGGGACAGGAGGAGAGGGAACAGCCCCAGGCTGGGCCAGGGGAGGCTTGGGGTGGAATCTGGAGGAATTTCCCCATGGAAAGGGTGGTGAGGCCTTGGAATTGCCCAGGGAGGGTTGGAGTGCCCATCCCTGGCGGTGTCCAGGGAATTCCTGGAGGTGGCACTCAGTGACAAGGCCGCTGGTTGGATCCTGGAGGGCTTTTCCAGCCTCGCTGATTCCCGGGACTCTGCACTGGAGAGCAGGAATCCCTCCCGAGCTCTCCAGGTGGAGCGAGCCCAGCTGGGAAGGAGGAGGCTGGGGAGCCGCTGAGGAGCGGGATCTCCGCTCGCAGATGCCGCCGGTGGCTCCGGAGAGGTTTTCAATCGCGGGCAGCATCCGTGAGCGGCAGCGCCACTTCACCTGGGGCAGGGACACACCGGGGTGGAGACTCAGGAANGTGGCTGCTAAGGAACACCAGGTGGCTCTGCACAGCATCAGGATGGCTCCTCATGGACATTGGGGTGGCTCCTCAGGAGCATTGGGAGGGCTTCTCAGGAACATTGGATCAATCCTCAGGAACAAGCACCAGGATGGCTCCTCAGGAACATCAGGGTGGCTCCATATGAACATCAGGGTGGCTCCATACAAACATCAGGATGGCTCCTCACAAACATCTGGGTGGCTCCTCACAAAGAAACCCTGGGGTGGCTCCTAAGGAATGCCAGGATGGCTCCTCAGCAACAAACATTGGGATGGCTCCTCATGGACACAGGGGTGGCTCCTCAGGAACACCAGGATGGCTCCTCAGGAATACTGGGGTGGTTCCTCACAAAGAAACACCAGGATGGCTCCTCAAACACCGGGATGGCTCCTCTCAAACACCAGGACTGCTCTTCACGAACAAAAATCAGGATGACTCCTCCCAAAGCTGAGCAGGGGCAGGGAACAGTGACAGCAATGCTGCCACCAGTGCTCCTCCTCAAGTCGTGCCTCTGGTGCCCAGCAGCAGGAAAAGCCAAGGAAACTCAGCTGCAGGTGGAACCCATCTCTCCCCCTTCCCAAACCAGTCTGGAATTCCATGGCACAGGACTGTCCCCAGTGCCCATGGGATGTGGAGATGCTGCTCACGTTGGAGGCTGGTGGGGCGTGGAACTCCGAGGAAGCCTTGGAGCACACCCTGAACTTCATCTCAATCCTGGATCTGTTTTCCCAGTCCTGATGCTGTTTTCCCAGTCCTGGATCAGTTTTCCCAGCCCTGGATCTGTTTTCCCAATCCTATTTAACACAATCAAACCTAAGCAGGTTTCAGGGGGCAGCTGAAGCAGAAGGGTTTTGAACTGGGATCTTAAATCCCATCTCATTCCATCCCCTGCCACGAGCAGGGACAATTCCACAGACTGGGGTGCTCCTGCTAATCTGACACAGGAATTGGGGTGCACAGAACCCTTAAAATCAACCCAGAGCTAAAATAACAAACACTTTCCCCCTGGAGGTCGCACTCCAAAGTGAAAGCAGAACCATGGCATCATTCCCAAGGTTTCTCAGCTCCTCAGTTATCCCATTCCCAATCCCAGAGTTCACGTGCTGTGGGAGGCGCTGGGCATGCAGCACAGAGCAGGCTCTGGATGTGTGACTGACAGAATCCCCCAGCATCCTGCAGGGATGGGGTAAAAAAGGGCATCCCAGGAAAACCTGAA
>VXBQ01012980.1:22236-33109 GCA_013400175.1 Phainopepla nitens | reverse complement strand
AAAAAAGCAGCACAGGAAGCCCTGAGATGGGAACTGGTCACATTCAATCTGGGAGAGCAAAGAGCTGCACTTGGTATGAATAATTCACAAACAGCCTCAGACAAATGGTCTCAGGTCTAATAGGAAATGGAAAAACCTCTGGAGGCTGCGGCTCTTTTTATTCCTGCCTGGTTCCTGCTGAATGCTGTTTTCTCTGGGGTTATTTTTTACTCTTTTAAAGAAAATACATACATGGATATCTAAACAGCTAGCCTGGAGGTTCAGAGAACACAGCAGACCCCAGAGAAATCCTTTCATTTTATATTAATCTCTGGCTGGTAAATTATTCATTAACAGGGATCACGCAATGGGGGAAAAAATTAAAAATTGGCAAATTAGTTTTCATTTGTTGACGTTAATTATTTAGTGTTCTTCCCTTTTATTAGAGAACACACAGAGGGGGATTAGTCTTGTTCTGGCACTCCGAGTTTGCTCCCCAGACTACTTCCAAATTAGCATTGCTGTGGCTACTTCTGTGGAAAATCCATGAGAATGTGACTCCAATGCTGAGACATTGGGGCAGAGATGGATTTCTGAATTCCAGAGAAACTTTGGGATGTTTTTCCATAGCACTTTGGAAAAAAAAAAAAAATAGGCAGGTGGGGCTTTATTTCCAGATATCACCCCAGCCACGGCATTAATGGAGATCCCATTAATTAATCTCCCTGAGCTCAGCCATAAACACCCAATATCCCCATCAACCTCATTCTAATAAAGAAATATCCTGATTTTTAACGGGCAGTGGGAATGGAATTGTCTCTGGAGTGATTTGGTTTGGATTTTGCAGCCTCGCTGCCCTGAAGAACAAGAGGCAGGAGAGGTTAATCACAAATGCTGGAGGCAGACTAAACCTGAGCTTTGCTTCCCAAATCTCCAGCTCTCCCTAATCCTGCTCCTCAGCTCACAGCAGCTGCCAGCAGAACTCGTTCAACACCTCATCCAATTTTTCTTCCTTCTAATTTCAGTGGCTGCTCCATCCCGAAGAGCTGGAAAAGCTTTGACTCCTCCCAGCTTTTCTACCCAGGCGGCCACACAACTCCCAGCCTCAACACTGATTTTTCTGGAATACTCTCCAAGTGAAACCTGCCACTCATTTATAGAAATATTTATAAAATAATAAGAAAATAATGATTAGAACCCCACCTGGCTTTGTGGGAGTCCCCATTATGACCAAACTATACCTATTGCAAGTTTTTTAACAAGTTCTTGAGAGATAAAACTGCTCAGCTGAGGGCCTGAGAGCAAATAATCCCAGCTGAGCCTTTCCAGGGAAGTTCAATTCCTCAATCACAGAGCCCAAATCCCGGTTTTCTGCAGCAGCTGGTCCTGCTCCACTGAATTTCTTTGCTGGGAAATGTGAAGGTGACCCCAGGACCTGCAGCATCCTCAGTTAAATCAGTCAGAGAGGGTCAGTTTATGAATTAAACTGAATTAAACAGCATTGGCTTGATTGGGTTGTTAATTCTGCCCTCCCTGGCTGAGGTTTTTGGTGCATTTTCACAGAGGGAAGGGATATTTTCCCAGTCCCAGTTTCCTGCAAACACATATCCCTAGGAGGATTTCAAAGACAGATCCACCAGCACAGGAAATTAAAGGTCTCAACTCCCAGACATCACAAGATCAGATCAAAAAACGAATTAAATCCCAGCATTCACCAACCAAACCTGGGATAATGAAAGGAGGCCCTGGCCATGGGAGGGGGGTGGAATTACATCAGCTTTGTTGCCCTTCCAGGACCTGTCTCCTAACTAAACCAAAATGCTGCATAATTATTCAGAGTAAAAGAAGCCCCAAAAGTGACGAGAACCCCTCTTCCCTCGCTGCCTGCTCTCCCTGCAGTCTCTGCCAGCAAGGAGCCTCTGCTTTGGGTTTCTAAGACCACAACTGCATTCAAATGCCAGAAAAAGTCACAACAAAACCCTTCCTTTGAAATGTCTCCATCCTCCCTCCATCCAAGGGGCAGAAAGGACAGAAACTCATTTCACCAGAGCTTTGAACTTTTCTGCCATCCAAAAGCAAGGCAGGGCCCTTGGGCTCCCCCATGGCAGCATCTCACTGATTAAATCTCTTCTTTTCCAGCCGCTTTTAGAACACCTTTAATTTTCAAAGTTCACAATGACACCAAAGACCTTTCACAGCCGAGCCTGAGAGCGAAACAGCTCATTTTTGCCAGGTTTAATGCTCCAGGAATGTCAGGAACACCACTGAAACAGCACACAAGCACTGGCGAGCTGCAGCGAGGTCACAGGAGCGAACTTCATGGAGTGAAAAGCAGCAGAAAAGGTCAAACGGGCACAAGGAGTCCATCCCTGTGGATTCTGTGTGTGTGGAGGGGCGAGGGGAAAGGAAATGTCCTGGAAATGTTACGCTGGAGACGCTGCTCTGATGCTGTGCTTGGACCTCTGGCAGCTGCAGCATTCACGGGAGGGATCTGTCACAACCTGGCTTAAAAAAATACAAACACTGGTGCTGGGTGTTCTCCTGCTGCCGGAGCTGGTAAAGGTCAAATCACAGCTCCCCCGGAAAGGCTCTCCAGGGAGATCAGCTCTGGCTGTGGGAAGGAAAGGGCAGGTGGGTGAAGCTGTGTGATCCCTGTCAGCCAGGCACAGCTCGGGGTTGGAAATGAGGCAGAGATGCTTTGGCTGCTGGGGGGTTTGGGTGTGTTCCTGTCACCCAAATTCCACCCCTTCCACCCCTGTGCCGGGCTCTCTGGTGGGACATGGAGCTGGAATGGGGAAATTTGAAGCACATTGCTCTCCAGCCCATGTAAAGCATTAAAACCACCACAAAACACGAGCCCTGAATTTAGGGATTAAGCCCAGGAGTATCAAAGGGTCCCTGATTCAGTGACCACTTCCACAGTGGAAAATACATTTTTATGGACAGAAGAAACCAACACAAACCACCAAAGCACCAGGAGTGCAAAGCTGTGCCTTCCCAATCCGAGGAACTCCTGAGAGCCAAACTCTGCTGCTGGAGAATCCCAGGATGGTTTGGGTTGGAAGGGACCTTAAATCCAGTTCCACCCAGGACACCTCCCACTGTCCCAGCGTGCTCCCAGCCCTGTCCAACCTGGCCTTGGGCACTGCCAGGGAGCCTGGGGCAGCCCCAGCTGCTCTGGGAATTCCATCCCAGCCCCTCCCGAACCCTCACAGGAAGGAATTCCTTCCCAATATCCACCTACCTGAACAGCTCCGTGGGAAGAGCAAAAGCACCCCCAGCTTAGTTATGAGGATGGTGAGCAAAAATAAACCAGCACTGAAGCCTTTCTTCCTTCATCACACAAATAATTAGGAATACACAGGGTTGTGTGATGGTTTTTAAATAGGATCTCGTGCTGCTTGTGGGAATACAATTCCATGGCAATAGTTTATCCCGGGAAGTCAGCTCAGCGGGGTGACAGCGTGCCAAGCAGAAATGGGAACCATTTGTTTTCTGTCTGCATTGCAGCAGGAGCTGGCAGGGTTTTCACAGAGCATCCCTGACAGCCTCCAGCTGTTATTTTTCCAAATTACCACCGTGCCTGTGGAGTTAATGGGAGTGCAGGCAGCGAGGGGTCTCTCCACAGCCCTGGCACCGTGCTCAGGATCCTTTGCAGGAGCAGAGAATAAAATGTGATGGAGCTTTCTGTAATTACTGCTCTGCTTCACGGGGCGTCACCAAACACACCCTGTGACCAAGGACAGGGCACAGCTGCTGCTCCCCCAAGCTGAGGGCACAGAAAGGGCTCAGTGGAAGGGGGCTTGGAAAGCCAAGAGGTTTTACATTTGTGAGGGTGTGGAGAACCAACCTCTGCCTTTCCAGGGAGTTCCACAAGTCCCAGCGATATTGATTTCTGAGAGGCCTCTGCAGAGTTTTACCTGGGCACCTCCTGGGGGCACAAGGAAAGGCAATTCCTGCTCATAAAGGGGTGGATTGCCCATAAACTCACAGCAGGTGATGCAGTTCTCAGGCAGGCATTCCTCCTGCCATGGGAGCTCTGCCTTCGGGAGAGGAGGAATCACAGAAGTCTGCTCTGATGGAAAACAAAGAGTCCTGGAATATCCTCAGCTGGAAGGGACCACAAGGATCATCCAGTCCAGCCCCTGGTCCTGCACAGACACCCCAAATTCCCAACCTGGGCATCCCTGGCAGCGCTGTCCCAAGGCTCCTGGAGCTCTGGCAGGTTTGGGAATGTGCCCATCCATTCCCTGGGGAGCCTGGGAAGTGCCCAGCACCCTCTGAGGGAA
Source organism: Phainopepla nitens (assembly GCA_013400175.1). NCBI lineage: Eukaryota > Metazoa > Chordata > Aves > Passeriformes > Bombycillidae > Phainopepla > Phainopepla nitens. The sequence continues at coordinate 28,841 of VXBQ01012980.1, read as the reverse complement.
AAACCTTTCCCTGATCTCCAACAGCAGAGAGGCAGCAGATCCTGCATCCTTTAACCTCTCCAATTCCTGTTTATTACAGAAATATTCCATCTTGGATGGCTCCAGGACTTATCCTGTGCCCCAGAATTTCCAGGGCAGATCTCTCTCAGACTTTCACTGCTGATCCCTGCCCACTTCCATCTCTGAATGTGCCACCCTTCCCTTGGGCTCTTCCTTTCCCTTCCTAACCTGCATTTTATCCATCTTGATAAGGAATTCTTCCAGCTCCAAAGCAGCTTTAAACAATTATTTTACCCCTACGATATTAATCTGCCTCCTACAGAACAGCAGCCTTGCCACTGGACTGGAGCAGGGGAATCAGTTTTCTGGGAGCAGCTTGTTTTTATTCCATCAGTTCTCCCTTCCCGATGATCCCTCGTCCCTTGCCTTGCCCCGACAGATTTTTGCGTGCAGAACTTTTTCCAGATGGCAGATTTGGTGCAGACAGCAATTTGCATAATTTAAATCTGCTTCCTGGCATAAATTATAGCACAACACACCACGGGCTTTGATTTCCAGCTCCTCACAGCTAGGGCTGGGCAGTGCCCAGGAATTGCAGGTGACTCTGGAAAACCCTGGCTCAGCCATGGCATGGGGAAGGGCTGAAATCAGAAATATTTCCTTGTGGAAATCATAATTCCCAGGGGAATGTGCTCCAAACAGCCCCATTTCCATGAACTCCAGCAGCTCAGTGGCTGCTCTAGACTGAGAAGGTCAAGAGAGCTCCTGGTGGCAAACTGGATTTTTCCCACAAGGAGAAACACAACTTTGTGTTCCAAGAAGGTTGAAACAAATCCATGGTGAGTGAATCTCTTTTTCCTGACTGTCCAGTCCCCAGAAGCCAAGCTTAGATCCAGAATCACCTATTTGGGATTCACAGCACCCACACTGATCCCAAACGTGTGTGGTCACTTGGGATGCAACCCTCCCAGCAGGGACCTCCCGCCAAAAATGAATTATTCACCTTCCAGAGGCTCCAGCTGACAGCAAACACAAGTTTCTGTCCCAAAATACACCCAGGAACAGCTGAGAGATGGAAGCACTGGGAGGGAGCAGAGACGTGCTGGCAAACATGGAATGCAAACAGATCCCTCTTCCAGAGAGGGAGTTCTGTTCCCACAACAGAATTCCAAAATAATCCCACTGAAACACACACATTCCCCAGATCCTGCCTTGCTTCCATCAGTTTGGGAGCCGTTCCCACCCTTGGCACGTGCACTGCCCTGAGGCTGAACGTTCCTGAGTCCATTTGGCACCAGGGAGAAACAAAACGGACCCAAACCCGACAGCCTGCGGCCCCCTGGGATGCTGAAAACAGCAGGAAACTCAAAAAGTGCTGGTTTGATCTGTTAGCACCCAGAGCAAGCCAATGCCCTCAAACATTTGTGTGTCTTACGTCTCAATTAATCCCTTTCCATTTCGGCACCAAGTGTTTGTGGCCTTCTCTCCCCGTTAGAGGAGCTTTAATTTTGCATTAATTTTGCAACTGGTTTGGGTTCCCTGAGCCCCATGTCCACTGTCAGAACTCTTTACAAAAGTCAGATGCTAAATTCCTTAATTCCAGCATTTGTGGGGTTGTGACAGGCCCCACAAGTCTGAGGCCACCTCATCCCCAGGCAGGGAACACCTCCATCCCATCATGAAGTGACCGTGAAATTCCACACAATTAAGGCCATATTTTCCATTAAAATTTGCTAAATTCCTTAATTCTGGAATGTGTGGGGTTGTGACAGGCCCCACAAGTCTGAGGCCACCTCATCCCCAGGCAGGGAACACCTCCATCCCATCATGAATTGATTGTGAAATTCCACACAATTAAGGCCGTATTTTCAATTAAAGTCTCCCTTGGAATATTCACAGGCTGCTCCCAGCACAATTCCTTCCCCCCAGCCCGGTGTGGAGGTGTTTGCTCTGTCCTGATGGTGAAATCCCATCAACTTTCAGCCAGGGGAAAATCCCAGAGTTTCCTCTGTAGGAATCACATCCATCACCCTCAGGCCTCCACTCCACTTTTAACTACAACGCTCAGGATCCTTCCCTTCAAATCCCAAATCCGAGGAGAAAGGAGCTTTCCATCTGCACAACATCCATGAAATCCCCTGCTCCAGTGACCTCCATTTGCTGCTGTTTCCTGGACTAAGGGAGAGATTCCCTCTCTTCCCCTTTTTCCATGAAAGATGAGTTTGCCCAAAGTCACAACCACTTTAAAATCAGTTGTGTTTTGTGCCCACACTGAATTGTAAGGATTATTTTCCATCAGCAACTGTGCTTGTAAATGGATAATTCAGCGTTTGTTTTGCCTGGGATATATTGTAGTTTGAACTCTGGTTTAATTTTAATTATATCCAATTTGTGTCCTTATTTATAGGTGTGGGCAGATTTTGTTTTCGGCAGAACTTTGGGATGAGGAGTTGGACACGAATCAGCTGGCCTCAAATAATCCTGAGAGGGGTTTACACAGACCCCTTCCCACATTTAGGCTGAGCCTTAACCCCACCACAGCATTCCCAGATTCCTTTGGCACCTCTCCCTTTGCAAGTGGACATTTTCCATCAGGATTCCAATCAATGGCCACCACAGCAACGTCCCTGTCTGATGGAAAATTCCCACCAGGCACTGCTGGCCTCATCAGATTCCTCAGGGATGGAAGGGAAGGGACGGGATGAAAGCTTGGGATGTTTTGTGGAGAGGGAAAACAAGACAGGAGATGGTTTAAAATCACCCTGAACTACAGGCACCTGGAAAAATGGAACTCTCCACAATTCTCATTCAGTTATTAGTGCATAAAAATCACTTTAAATACTTGATAATTGAAGGAATTGAAAGGATCAGCAGGAAATTAATTAATAAAAGACCCTCATCTCTGTCTTTCTGAAAGCAGCTGCTCCACATTGTTTTAAAAGGCACCAAGTTGAACATTCTCCAAGTGCTTTTTAATAAATGTAAATAATATTCCAAAGCAGGGACAAAATGCCAGCAGTTGAGAGGTGGCTGAGCCATCCATGGCATGTAAATGAATTCCCTGCCTGGATATCAGGATGTGGATGTGCAGCCTTCAGGAATCAAATGAGCAAAACTTGCACAGCTTGAAAAGAGCATCCCAGAGCTCCCAAAAATCCCTTTTATTATTTATATGGGAAAAGCAGAGGAGCAGCAAGGGGGAAGAGTTGCAGGTGACACCAGGATTCAGTGAAACCTGACAGAAAATGCTGGATTTTGGTGAAATTGAGGGCAAATAAATTAATCATGAGCAAGGGAAATGCAAAAAACCCTGGAGGATGTAGATTTACACACAAAGATAATGGCAGCATTCCTGCTGCTGGAAGAGTAGATACAGCTTCCTTCAGCGGGAATCATGGAATTGTGAAAGTTGGGAAAGGCCTCAAGGGTGTTCCTAAACCCAACAGAGCTGCCTGGGAAATCATCTCCCGTTCCTAAGGGATGGCAGCTCCTCTCTGCTCTGTTCCCAACAGCTCTGCCTGGATCATCCAGGGGGTTCACTGGCCCAGTTCAGTGTCAGGTTGGTTCTCAAACTCCCATTTTCCCACAGTTTTCCTGTTCCCACTCTGGGACCAGCTCCGTTTCCACTCCCTTGACATCCCTTTGAATGAGGGATTGTCCCAGCTCAACCTCCAGGTCTCACAGAGAAGAGCTGAGCATTCCTTTTCCTCATGGATATTTCCCCACTCTGTTCTTTCCTCAAAACCACTCTTTAGGCCCCTCAGAAGCTCTGACCCTGCTAAATGGAAATGTCCCCACAGGCAGATCCTGCTTAAAGCCTGGGATGAGCAGAGCTGCCCAAACTCCAGTTAAACCCCGGATTAAGATCCTTGTTTCAGGAGACATTCCCATGTTTTCTCTGGGTGAGTTTACTCTGTATTCACACCCTGGAGTTACTCACCCAACCTGTTGTAGAGGAGTGAGTTGGAACTCAGGTTCCTGTTCTCAGGGGACAGCACAGAAATCTGGGACAACACCTGGAGGTGTCCCCACTTCTCCTGCCCACCTGAATCCAGGATGCTGCAGTTGGGTTTTCCAGCTGTAGAAAACACGGAATATTGGCTTTGCTGTGTTTTCCCACTTGGGATCAGGACACTGAGAGCCACACATCCCCTGAAACAGGAGAATTTCCCCTTCAGAGAGCTCATCTCAACCAGTTTGTCATTTATTCCTGTGTTTTCTTTGGCTTCCAGGGAAATTGCTGGAAGTGCAGACATTCCCTGGCATTTGATCTCTTCCCTGTATGTCTGGTCTCTACAAGCTTTTGCACACCAAGCCAGGCTTTAGCCCTCAGGCACATAAAGAGTCTCCCTGGATTTCTTGAGATTCCAGGAATCCCCAAACTGCCAGAGCAGGAACCTGCAGGAGCCTCATGACAGAAAATCCAAGGTTTAAGAGATTTAAAGCAGGGAAAGGACTCCAATTTTGTCTCTGCCTTGGAATACTCAGGGAAGGCAGGGGACAAAAGTATTGGACACAATTCCAGAGGCATTGGGAGCATGAAGTGAATCCCAGCACCTATAGCTCATGGAAATGCTGGATTTATTTTATTTGTAAAACTCCTCTAGAGCTTGTCCAGATTTTTGGGAAGCTGAAAAACTTGAACCAGCAAAGGGAATCCAGATAAATTCAGCTCCAGGTCAGTGAGATATTCCTAATGCAGCCTTTTATTCCCTGTGCAATTTAACAAATGAGTTTCCAGTGTTTGACAAGTTTCCCTGGAAAACAGAGAAGCTCGGATTAATTCCAGCTTGGGAGAAATGAGAATTCAATATTTGCTGATTTCCAGCCACCCACTCTGGAACTCAGAGCTGTGGAGGATCCATCAATCCCAACGTGTTCAGCCTCCTCCTCCCCTGAGGAATGGGATGAGCAGGATGGATCCTCACCTGAGGGTCAGCTCCCTGTCCTTGGAATTCCTGAGGAGCCATTCCCAACTCCCTGCGTGTCCCCCAGAGCGTCTCTCCTTGTTTGATTTCCACCCTCGGGTGTTTGCATCACTCCCATCCATCACATCCCGACGGACAGCCTTGGAATGAGCTTTGGAAAAACCCGTGCCTCGGGAATGAGGTTTGGAAAAGCCTGTGCCTCGGGAATGGGGTTTGGGAAAGCCTCGTGGGATGTTTGTGCCCTCGGAATGGGGTTTGGGAAAGCCTCGTGGGATGTTTGTGCCCTCGGAATGGGGTTTGGNTCAGCCTCCTCCTCCCCTGAGGAATGGGATGAGCAGGATGGATCCTCACCTGAGGGTCAGCTCCCTGTCCTTGGAATTCCTGAGGAGCCATTCCCAACTCCCTGCGTGTCCCCCAGAGCGTCTCTCCTTGTTTGATTTCCACCCTCGGGTGTTTGCATCACTCCCATCCATCACATCCCGACGGACAGCCTTGGAATGAGCTTTGGAAAAACCCGTGCCTCAGGAATGAGGTTTGGAAAAGCCTGTGCCTCGGGAATGGGGTTTGGGAAAGCCTCGTGGGATGTTTGTGCCCTGGGAATGGGGTTTGGGAAAGCCTGTGCCTCGGGAATGGGGTTTGGAAAAGCCTGTGCCCTGGGAATGAGCTTGTGCCCTGGGAATGGGGTTTGGAAAAGCCTATGCCCTGGGAATGAGCTTTGGGAAAGCCTCATGGGATGTCTGTGCCCCGGGAATGAGGGAATGGAGTTTGGGATGGAAGGACCCATCCTGTGGAAGCAGCTCCTGAGGGAATTTCTGCTGGAAAAAGAGCCTGGATGCCCAATCCAGCCCTGCTACAACTACTCCGCCAGGAACGCCAAAAATAAACAATCCATCCCGCACCCAGGAATTATCTCAGCCCTCTGCCCACCGCCGGAGCCCGGATTGGTCCCGCAGCATTCCCGGGATGACTTCATCGCGATCCAGCCCCGAGCCGTGGAGCTTTTTCCGTGTTCCCGAAGAGCTGAACTCGTGGCCCCGGGAGCCCTGCATCCATCCCCGGCTGAGATCCCTGCGGAATTCCGAGGCTCGGAGCCTCGGGCTGTTCCCCCCAGGAAGCACGGCCACGTTATTTTCCCCCGCTAATTGCACAGCCAAAAGGAAAAAGGGCTGCGAAATCCGGGGAAATTCTGCCAACAGCAGCCCGGCAGAGCCCCGAGAACCCCCGAGAATCCTCAGGCACCTTTTCCAAGCGCCGTTTGGAATTGTTACCACCCGGAGACGATTCCCCCCCCTCCCCAGCACGGAGCCCAGCCTCAAATCCCCTTAATAAACTTACAGCACGTCAGGAACCGCATCGCGCTCGCTCCAGCCTCCTTCTCCCGAGGTAATTCCTCAAGGAATTCTGCTGCCGAGCGACGCCCACGTCCCGGTGCGCATCCCGCAGCCCCGCCATCCCTTCCCGGAATGATTCCCCAGGGAGCTGCAGCAGGGGGAGGCCGGGCCGTTCCTTTGGGAATTCAATCCCTTACCAGCCGCATGCTGAAGTTTCCCAGGAAAAGGAGGCAGGAACGCGGCTCCTCCCGGCGCTGGGAACGGCAGGGACAGCGAAGCTGCGAGCCGCCGAGCTGAGCTCACTCTAAAGGCGCCAGAAAAACCTCAAAGAGAGAGAGGAGGGGGG